>JADRCH010000009.1:6579138-6593684 GCA_019843965.1 Rhynchomys soricoides
AAATACCTTGGCAGAGGTTTCTGCGCTGGTGCTGTCTAAGCTGTCTTCACATCCAAGTGCCTGCAGAGTTGTCACTGCTCTCATGTGGAGGTTCTCCCTCTGCTTCTCTTCTCTTCACTAGCCTTTCTTTTTCCTCTTTGTCAAAGCATGGATAATCTGGACGTAGATAGAGAGGAAACACCATTCAGTTACATCCTACTTAGCCGTAAATTTCTCTCAGCTGTGTCAGTGTGGCATTTACTTATTATATTCACCCATTTATATTTAAGTCATGTATAGTTCAGTTTCTCAGTCATAGCTACCATAACATACATGTGTCTAATGACCCTGTACTGTAGTGTGCAGAGCTAGGATATTCCCACTATGCAGTGCTCTATGGGTTGAGCTGCTCTAGACCATGTTACTGTCTAGACATCAAGAACAGCAGCAAAGCCAAAACTAGATACAAATAGAAAATGCAGGGTGGCAAGCAGGGAGCCTTGGGCCAGCTCCAGTCAGGCCATTTGCATTTTGATTTTTGCCTTGAATTTATCTGAGAATCTTTACCAGCATTTGCTTTTGTGTGAAATTAGTTTTCAGATTTCATGAATGTTAGTCACAGTTGCAGCACTATGGCATCTCTGAGTTGATGAAAACTCAGCCTAAAATGTCAAAGGGTGCCTGCCTGTTGGCTCATGCTATTTAAAAGCCTTAGTTTGTTCACCTTGAAAGAAAAATGGCAGGAGGCCATTCTGATCCCTTTAAATATTTATAAAGGTTAATCATTTAAAGTTGAAAAAAACTCTAGAACTTTTTTTCAGACACTCTTCAAAGGATAATTGCCTAATGATCGATGTTGCCAGGGACTATGACTTACACGTGTAAGCACAGGCCATGAAATAACCCAAAAGTTGCACGAGCTTTCCCCTCATGGATGGTAGCGTCATCATCTTTGAGTTTATCCATGTTAACCATTTGTTCTCGCCTGTTTACAATTACTGCATTCAACATATTTATTTTTATTTAATTATTCAATATCTGTGAAAAGCACTTGAGATTTCAGAGGAGGATGAGAATTAGGCTGTACATATGTGTGAGCACAATCATACCTCAGTTTCCACAATGGGATTGGCTCATAAACCTTGTGAGATACTAAAATCTGGATGGAAAAGTCTCTTTTTAAAAATAAATCGGGCCAGTGAGGACTCACCAGGTAAAGGCACTTGCTGCCAAGCCGACAGCCTGAGTTCGATCCCTAGGACCCTCAGGATGGAAGGAGAGACCTGGCTCTTGCAAGTTGTTCTCTGACATCCACACAAATAATGCATAAATTAAAATGTCAATTATGTATATCTCTCTATAATACACTTATGTAAAATGTATATTTAGATATAAATGTACTATGTCTATAAGATGGCATAATAGTTGCCTATAGCTTTTATAATAATCATATCTTTTAAATAATCTCTAGATAATTTATAATTTCTACTACAACAGAAATGCTCTGTAAACATTCGTTATGTTGTATCATTCAGAGGGTAAACTTTGTACATGTTTAGTACTCTGAGAGAAACTTCTGTGCATGTTTAGTACAGGTGGGTTTTGTTTGTTTTTTAAGTAATTTTGATCTGTGGATAATTGAATCTTCAGGATGCAGAACCCATGGACACCGAGAACTGAGTATACAAATATAAGATCTCAAAAACATATAGTTTTGAAATTTATTTTTTTACACATACAATTTACATGAAATCCTTTACATCCAGGAAGAACGAGCCATGCTTGCAAAAGAACTTTCTTCATTTCGAGACCAAAGGGAACAACTTAAGGCAGAGGTGGAAAAATACAGAGAATGTGACCCACAGGTTGTGGAAGAAATACGTAAGTTTACATCATAACTTGAACATCTTTAATTTGGTAATAGGAGACTTTGCATCTCTAGTTGCCTGGAACCCATCCTTCTCTTGTGTGAGAAGTCAGGCTCCTTCCTAAGCCTGCTCAGTGCTACGTGCTCAGCTGTCTGTAGCCAACAGAAAGACACTGCCTTACTCATGATTTGTACTAAAGAGACTCAGTCCAGCCTTGAGTGGTCACAGCTCTGCCACTGGAGAAGCATTTCAGAAGGAAGGAAGGTAAGCGGGGAAGGACAGTACAGGTGTAAGACAGTCAGAAAACTGAGAGGTCAGAGAAGGAGCAAGGTGCTCTTGGGCACCTCCGGTTTGTTGAGGAAATCCACTGCTGCCTTCTAAGAGAAGGATGTATAGATACAAGCGCGTGCCAAGTTGTAAGCTTGCCTTACATACCAATGACTTTCTTCCTTCCTCATTAGTGTGTGGAGGTCAGAGGACAGCCATCAGCAGTTGGTTCTCTTTTCACCGTATGGATTCCAGGAGTCTGACTTAGGTCATCAGACTTGGTAGCAAGCACCTTTGACCCACTGAGCCATCTTACCTACCCTTCTTCAATTTTAAAATACAACCCTCAAAGCTTGGTATTATTTATATATTTATAGAAATATAAAATTAGAACACTTACAGAATTTTAAAAATCATGTTATAAAAATATAGCATTTAACTGTTTATGAAAATAAGTATAACTTTTCTCATATTTTTCTATTTAGCTTACTTTTGTTTAGGGAAAACTTTACCATGTATATCTTTTTAAAACTCAGACCTAGTACATAACTGAAACTTTGAGAACTGGGACTACTTGGTACGTTAGAAGTAGCCTCAGCAGAGTTGGATTATAATTAAGGTGGCCTAGCTCAAATATGTGCGCACGTGTGCGCTTGCATGTCTTTTGAGAATAAGTTCTCTGTAGCCCACGCTAGCTTCAAGCTAGCAATTCCCTTGCCCCAGGCTCCAGAGTGCTGGAATTACAGCAGTCAGGGCCACCCGGTCCAAGGAAACACCTATGACCATACCATGGAGACCACAGATCAAAAGATCTTCATTAACTATAAGAAGTGTAGAGCGTAAACACAAAGAAACAAACCAGCTAAGCAAGCAAGTGCTACCCTAAAGAAATAGTGGCAAGGGCCACTTGACACTGCAGGGAGAAAGGAGCAGACAGTCAGAGGGTCTGAGGACCAAATTTGCTTCCTAGAAACACATGAGGATTTGAATTGATCACCAAGGAAGTAACCTAAATTGGGGCAGGTGAATTCAGGAATTGCTGGAAGATACAGCCAAGGTGATCTTGAAAGCAAGTCACCTGAGGGTGTTGAGCCTGGGGAAGAAACAGATCTGTGAAGCTGTTCAGAATCTTAGGCATGCCACACAGCTGCATCTTGAGCAGGCGACCTTCCCTTTTGAGAGTGTATGCTTAATAGGCCTAGCTTCCCTGTAGCCCCTCATCTTTGGTTTCCTGCTGCTGTGAGCATCTATGTTCATTGAGGTTCCTCTGATGTTACAGTTTTCAGTTGAAATAGCTAATTTTGTAGTGCCCAGTCTAGCTAATCACTTTGTTCTTCCGGATGTCGATAAAGAATCTGTGAGCAGACATGTCTCCCCAAACACTGAATTTGCTGAGAATGGCTGTCTCAAAGAGTTCTACTTCCATCTCTGTGAAAATCTTTGTCTCTCTGGAGGCAGAAGCAGGCAGATCTCTGAATTTGAGGCTAGCCCAATCTACAGAGATATTGCCATGATAGCCAGGGCTACAAAAATAAACCCTGCCTCAAAAAACCAAACCAAAACAAAAAAATCTAAAGAGCAACACCATGAGCCAGCTGCTGTGCAGTGTTGTCACTGCTTCCCTGGGAGCAGCACTTCTTTTCTTTGTGTCCCATTCCTCTCCCGGTTTAGGAGCTGTAAGTGTTAGTGTTCGCCCTCCTTAGTGAGGAGATTCTCATGGTTCTACACCAGGTGTTTTCTTGAGCAGTGACCCTGGCTGGCATCACTTCTAGACATCACTTATAAACCAGGAGATTCAAGATTGAAAGCAGCCAACTATTGCCAGGTAACTTAGCATGTCCCAAAACAAGCATAGGAGTACTTACAAAAATCTAAAATCACCTAGCAAAAACTGCTTGCTTGGAATGTAGGCTGATATCTCCAGTTGTGCAGACTAGGAAAGTGTGAGGCAGAGTGAACCAAGGAAGGTGTCAGTCGGTCGGAACAGAGTGATGAACCAGAGGTAGAGCCAGCAGGGCAGAGCGTTACAGTCGTCAAATTTCGTGACAGGAAAACTATCTCTGACATGACAATTACACTGGATTGGATTAATAGTTGATTGCTTTTGCCAAGGAACAGATTAGTGTATTTGAAGACAGCAAAGAGAAAAGTTAGATATTAAACTGGCGAACATGAGCTGAGAACATCTTAGCTTCACATATGTGTAACTGGACTCAGAAGTGCAGTGCTTGCTGGACCAGGACAATATCTATACAAATAAACAATTGCTTTAAAATTTTTATGAAGCAGATTGTACTCTGGCCATTGCCCAGCCTCCTACACCATATATGTAGTAAATTATTCATGAATTTTTTTCAGTGAAAACAACAATTTCCACACATCTAAGAGATGTCAGAAATCTCATCATTAAATTTAAATAACTTTACTAGGCTCTAACTTCTAACCCCAAATGTTAATGTGCTTTTTTTATAATGAAGATTTTCATAGGATTTCAGCTATCAAGTTAGTCAGAAAGAATTGGATTAAAGGATTATGCGGTTTAGAAACTGATTTTAATAGGATTTAGCTCTTAACAGCACAGCTCATACACCCACATTACCGCAATCAGGTGGCTCCAAGCTGTCCTCCATTCACGTGGGACAAGATTTCCTGAATATAGTTCATATAGACATGGTTAATAGGAATTTCTTTTTAAATAATGTCTGCAGGAAATATTTGCAGTTCATCCTTCCAGTGGGATAATTGATATTCATAAGTTTAATTGTAAGTAACCAGGAAAGAGAGAAGTCAGAGCAGCAGTTTTATTTTTAAGAAATGATACCATTTTAGCCACCTTAGTCATTATTTGAATAAGATTAAGTAAAACTAGATGTAGAAACTCAATTTCCACAAAAATACTTGAAAGTGAGCCAGGTATGGTGGCACATGCCTACAGTCCCGGCTGTCTGCGAGGCTGAGGCATAAAGATCAGAAGTTCGAGGCCAACCTGGGCAACTTAAATCCTGCTTTGTTTCCTGAGCACTGGATGTGTGCTGCCTCCACCCGGCTGCCATGGTATATTTTTAAATGCTCAGTTTTGTTTTAAATATTATAGGACATGCAAAGAAAGAAGAGTATGTACCTTACAAACTACAATATAGAGTCTGCTCTGAGGAAGCAGTGTTAAGCTCAGCAGACAAGTTTAGCGAGCTGGTCTAAACATATTCACCAAAGGAGACCTGTCTATAAAGATAAAGGAAGGCCTAAACAACTCACAAAGCATAGCTTTGCATTAGTAAAAAAATAGAAACCATACTAGAAGGACCAAGTAGAAACTCGGAACTGCAACGACTGAGATGAGATTAGACTGTGTACAGTGCAGTTTGAGCTGACTGGGGAGTCAACAGAATGAAGGATCTAGTGGTAGAAATGTTCTGATCTTAGGAAGAGGAAGGACCAATAACGGGGAAACACTTTCAGGTTCTGAGACCCGAGGGCCATCGCGATCAAGCTGTTTTAATTAAGGGCAGTTTTGAAAGTAGCGAGCAAGAAACAAGTCGTCGAAATCAGGGATCTTCACTAAGATTAGCCACTTATTTCTACTTAGAAAATGCAGAGCCAAAAGCGTTTGGGGAAGGGCTGGGGAGGAGGGGAGGGAGGATGTATTCAGAACACTGAAGGAAGTCTGTCAGTCGGGGATTGAATTTCCAGAAACAATTCCTTCAGAGATGACAGGCAAAGTAAGATACCTTAGTGACCAGCTACTAGCTTGTAACAGACGAACCCTTCGGAAGTAGGAAGGGAGTTCTTCAGATGGAGGTAAAGTAACATTGGCTCCTAAGTTGGTCAATATGAAGAATTACTCACCAGTGAAGGCTACTAGTTACATAAGTAGACAATTTACATATGTCTCATATAGTTACCTTTTAATCTGATTTAGGAGACAGCTGTGTAAAAGCATTCATGTCTGTAAGTAACCACATAGTGTATAAAGTACAGTCCATGGCCACAGCCGCATGACTGATGAAAGTGATGTCATCCAGCAGGAAAGCTTGGGATGGAAATAAAGGCAATATTTATCTGAACTACAGTTCTATAAAGTCAGACATTAGTGCCAGTCCTTAGGGTAGTCACCAAAAGACAAATCTGGTAATCCTTGGGATAGTACCAAAATACCAAAAGATAACAAAACCACCCCAGAGTATGTGGTACCAAAACCAGCAGGGAAGCTAGGGGTTACATTTCTTTTGTAGAGTATTTTCTGGCAAGCAAAACCCATGAGTTCCTTTTCTTTCCTTTTTATTTATTTATTTTCCAAGACAGGGTTTCTCTGTGTAACCCTGGCTGTCCTGGAACTCACTCTGTAGACCAGGCTGGCCTCAAACTCAGAAATCCGCCTGCCTCTGCCTCCCAAGTGCTGGGATTAAAGGCGTGCGCCAGCACTCAGCTACCTTGACTTTTATTTTCAGTTTTGTGTAGGGTTTTTTTTGCTGTTGCTTGTTTTGTTTTTTACACTCTTTAAGAGTGCAAAAATTTGAGGAAGAAAGAGAGACAGAAAAACTTTCAATAATTCTACTTCCTGTACTCATTTTGGAAAAGTTGAAGGACAGCAGGGACATCTGACGTAGTGCAGGGACATCTGACGTAGTGCAGGGACATCTGACGTAGTGCATTAGCTTCTTTCGGTTGCTACGATAAACACCACGAGCAAACACAACTTACAGATGAAAGGGTTTCCTTTGGCTTGTGGTTCTGGAGGGTGAGTCCATAGTGGTGAGTGAGGCATGGAGCAAGGAGCTGGCCAAGTACATTTGAAACTACAGACAGCAACGAAGCATTGAACTGAAGCGGGGTGCAAATCTAAACTCCAAAGGCCACCCCAGTGGTGTGCTTCCTCCAGCAAGGCTCTGTCTTCTAAAGATTCTGTGACCTCCTCAAACAGTGCCACCAACCGGGGACCCGGTGTTCAAATCTGAGAGAATATGAGGGCCATTTCTCATTTAAGCCATCACATACAGAGAATGACAGAATGTCATGTAAATAACATCTAATTATACTAAGTAAAAATGGCTTGTTTTCTAGTGAAAAGGCTGGGAAGGCCAAAATGGAAGGAAATAAGTCAACTAATTATATGCCACCTAGAAGAGACTCCTATTTAAAGACAAAAATATGTTGAAAGTAAAATGCTGGAGGAAGACTTACAAACAGTAATTGAAAGGGGTCATAGCAGCTAAACTAGGAGCAAAATAGACTTTGAGGCGAGCTCTTGCTAGTGTGGAAAGTGCATCTTATGATGATGATGGATCAGAACATGCCAGTTACGTACATACATGTGATGGTGTTAGAGAGCAGTGTCCCCACAAGCTCCTGTGTTTGAATACTGGTTCCCAGTTGATGCCAGTGTTTGGGGAGAATTAGGAGCTGCAGCCTAGCTGGAGGAAGTTTGCCCAGGAGGCAGGTTTTGGGAGTTTGAAGCTGTTTATCCATTCTGTTTGATCTTTGCCTCCTGCTTATATTTGAAGATGTGAGTTCTTGGCTCCCTATTGCTGCCTCCATGCGTCCCCATGCCTGCTGCTTGCTGCCTTGACTCCTAACCATGATGGAACTCTAAGCCAAATGCATTCTTTTCTTCATAGGGTGCCTGTGGTCATGGTGTTTATCATAGCAACAGAAATGTAATTAATATATGCAGACAAAACACGAATTATAAAATACAGAGGGCAGAACCCTTAAGAAGTAGAGAGACAAATCAATGATTCAACAATGATAGCTGGAAGCTCTGGTAGTTGAATACTGAGTGATACTTTGAACAAGCAGTTGAATGAGGAATGGTGTAGTTAGTTCCCTGGCTCATCTGCTCCTCATGCACATGGCGCTGGGGTTAAATCCTGAACATCCGTTCACTAAAGTCAAATGCAGTAGAACATAAGGATGTGGATTTAACACAGAACTAAGCAGGCATGTAGAGATCCAGGCAGTGTTCAGTGATGGAATTCTACCGAATGCTTAAATAATTCTTTGAAGCTGAGAAATAGAGAACTTTGTAGGTTAACACGTGGTGCTAGCATCAGTCTGCTGTCACAGTGAGACAAAGAGATAATAAGAAAGGAAATTTTAAGTTCATAGTACTTGTGAGTAATAATCTCAACAAAATACTAGTCAGCTAAGCCCAGCAGCACAGGAGAAGGATTACTCACCCTGACGAAGTGTCATTTATTTTGAAGACACGGTTTGTTGTGCCTGTGAAACAACATAGACAACCTACAAAAAATACAGTAAAAAGATATTTATGAAATAAAACTTGGTGGGAGGAGGGCAACCAAATCTTTGTCTAAATAATTGAAAAATAATTGTTCTGGTTTTGTTTTTTGTTTTTGTCTGAGGCAAGGTCTCACTATGTAGCTTTGGCTGGTCTGGAATTCATATGTACAGCAGACTGACCTCTTAATTGACAGTTATCCCCCCTGACCCATGGGTGCTGGATTAAAGGTGGGTACCACCACACCCAGCTAAAACACATTTTTTGTTTTTTAAATTTAATAGTCTTATGTAATTAACAGTATTCAGTTCCTCACCCTAAGCAGAGGCCGCCCTCCTGATGGAGTCCACCCTCATCATGAGTTCCACCTGTACTAGACATTCTAGCCCGGGCAGTCAGTCAAAAAAAGAAAACAAAATATTCAGTTTGAAGAAGAAGAAGCAAAACCAATTGCTTTTAGATTATATAATTTTGTATCAATATAGAAAATCTTCAACATATTTATATATGTGGAAATAAATGTCCCCACAAGAAATTTTCAACAATATTTATATCCACAGAAGTAAACATCCCTGAAACTGTTATGACTAATAATGTTAGAGGTTTATATCACCAAAATGTCAATACTTTAAAAACCATGTGCTTTCTTTGTTTGATTGTTTGGGGCATAGGGGTTTGCTGTGTAGTTCAGGCTGACCTTGAACTATTGATCCTCCTGCCTCAGAGACTTCAGATGCTAGGATTTCAATACCATGCTCAAGGTCATCTGTATCTCTGTATGCCTTCAGTGAGCAAATTGAAACTGAAGTTAAGAAAGGAACATCTGTGTTTTTGCATTGTGTCAGTACAGATCAGATGACCTATGAATAAAGCTTTCAGAAAGGTAAAGATCTGTCTGAAAACCATAAAACATTGTTGAAACAAAAGAAAGATGCCAGTAAATAGAAAGACATCCCAGATTCGTGGGGTGGAAAACTCAGTACGGTTAAGTGAAAGTGCTCCAGACACCGATCTGTAATCAGTGAAGCGTCCGTCATAGCTCTACCTGCTTGTTTTTCAGAATTGATAGAGTAATCTTTAAGTTCATACAGAAATGGAAGTGACCCAAGATAAATAGAATGTATTATTTAAATATTCAAGACTAATGTTCTTAATTCCAAAGTTAATACAAATATCCAGCAGTTGAGGTGGTGTGGTGTTGGGTCATGAGCGATATAGATTAGTGAAATGGAACTGTGAGTCCAGAACATGGTTGAGTGTAATCAGGATTATGGATTCTCAGATCACTCAGCTAGAAAAGAAATCTTTTAATGTTGTTGGGCACAAGTAGATCTACAAGTGCAATAAATTAGCCTGGACCTTACTGCTTACCGTAGTAAAAATGGAATGCTCCAAAAACCTAAATGTAAGGGCTCAAGCTATAATTCTCTCAAAAGGAAACACAGGCATGTATTTTTTCCTCCTAGGATTAGCCAGTACGGTAGTAACATCAAAAGAAAGCATACTTGAGTTTTATGAAAACGGAAAACTTCTCAAATAACAAGATTGTAGGAAGATAAATAATGAGAAGAATGTTCTATTTGACAAATAGGCAATATCCAAAATATTTAAAGAACTCATAACTTGGTAGCAAAATAATCAAAAGGCTAGCTTAGTGGTCAACAGATTAAACAAATGTTCTTCCACGGAAATAAACAAATGGCCAATAAAAACACAGCATTCATCATTAGCAGATCAGAACCACAGTGAGATATCTGTTCACATCCTTAGGATGAAAATTTTCCCCCATTTTTAATTTTGTGTGTTTGGGTGCTCTGCCTGTGTGCATGCCTGTGCACCGTGTAAGTGCGGTGCCTATGGAGGCCAGAAGAGGACGCCAGATTCCCTGGGACTGGCATTATCATTGGTTATGAGCTGCCATGAACCCAGGTCTTCTGAGAGAGCAGCCAGTGCTCTTAACCACTGCGCCATCTTCCCAGCCCCAGATGGCTACAATTTTGTTGTTTTGTCTTGGTTTTAAGATAACAAGTGCTGGTGAGGATATGGAGAAATTGGAACCCATGTGTAGCTGGTAGGATTACAAAATAGTACAGTTACTTTAAAAAGTAAAAGTTAGGTATGGTGGCACACACTTGGAATCCTATCACTTGGGAGCAGAGGCAGAAAGATTGGCAGGTTTAAGGCTAGCCTGACCTATTGAGTGAGGTTCCAGGTTAACCAGGAACTTAAAGTGAGACCCTGTCTCAAAGAAGTAAAGAAAGACCCCACCCCTCAAATTATTCATTCCTTTAAATAGTACAGGCCATGCAAATCAGCAAATCAGCAATTCTGTTTCTTACACCTGAGAGAGTTAAAAGTAAGTTCAATGCAAGCATTGTTTGGGTTAGTGGGAGTGGCCCGGGGTCTGTCAGCAGACAAACAGGTAAGCACGTTGTGAGACTTGTACTAAAAAATAATGGGTATTGATGAGCTCTGAAAGCACTGGGGTATGGAGAGAAGCCAAATACAAGAGAATACATGTCTCCTTCTCATGAAGTCCCCACCGGGAAAAGCCGTAAGATGGAAAGTAAGTGGGTGATTGATGAGGCCAGCCAAGGATAGGTGGTGGTGTCTGTTCTGCGTGCGTGCACAGCTCCTATTGCAGATAGGATGATCTATAATTAAGATGCTGGTGATGATTGTACAGGCCACTGATTTGAGAGGGTGAAATCTGTCATATATAACTTAATGTTACTTTCAATAAAAAAATAAACATCAGAGTTGGAGAAATGGCTCAGAGTTAAGTTCTTCCAGGAGACCTAGGCTCAATTCCTAGCAGCCGTGTGGCAGCTCACAACTGTCTATGACTCCAGATGCAGGGGCTCTGACACCATCACACAGATATACATACAGGCAAAACACAAATGCACATAAATTAAAAATAAATTATTTAAAAAATGTCAGTGGTACACAATGGTGCACGCCTTCAATCCTAGTACTCAGTAGGCAGAGGCAGGCAGATCTCTGTGAGAAAGTGGGTTCCAGGCTATTACACAGAGAAATCCTGTCTCAAAAATCCAAGTAGCCAACCAAGCAACAAACAAAAAAGTCCCCATTATAAGTAAACGTATGCCTACTTGGTCATGGCATTAAGACAAATTCTTATGTGTAGTCTATGCTGGTCTCAGACATGAGATGCTCCTGCCTCAGCCTCTAACATGAAGTAACAGCCATGTACCTGGCTAAGATTATATATTCAACATATAAAGTAAACATTTCTCCTGTGCCTCTAAAATGTTTGTTTTGTTTTTGAGACAGAGTCTCTTAGATCTCACTCTGTAGACCAGTCTGGTTGGGAACTTCAGAACTCCTCCTGCTTCTGTCTTCCAAGTGCTGGGTTAAAACTGAAACACCTTGCCTGGCTTTGTCTCTAAAAACACTTAAAGTCAGATTTATCATAGTGTAAGAATATACAATAAAACTCCTACCACTAAGTTGTTTTTATCAGCTGATACGGTAAGTTGTTCCAGAAACACCTCATTTAAACCTGTACTTTAGAGACTGGCAAGGTATTTTAGAGGATGAAAATGTTTGCCACCAGGTCTGACAACCTCCATCAGGTGTCCTCTGACCTCTATGCCTGTGCTACCTCCACATAAACAAGCAAACAGACAAATGAGCAAACAAATAAAGTGTATAGAGTAAGCCTGTATTTTAAAGAAGCCAGTACAGTGGGGATTGGGATTTAGAAAAGGGAAGCCGTTCACACTGTCTTCCAGTTCGTTTCTGAGTGTAACTGCGAATATCCTAAAATGTTCTTGAGCATTTGAGCAGGTTTTTAAGACACAGTGTGAGAGTACTATTTGACCTTTTTCATGGTAATTTCTAATATATGTGTAATTTATAATACATTGGTTCGTATCTGTAGGGGGGTGGAGGTAGTTTTACACATATAAATAACTTCTTTTTTTTTTTTTTTTTTTTTCAGGGCAAGCAAATAAAGTAGCTAAAGAAGCCGCCAATCGATGGACTGGTAAGTATGACAGTGACTACAGCAAAGGCTCTGCCATGGTGTACGAGCCAGTGTCTTCACCTAAGTTAGGGATCATCTTTATAAGAGGCCGGCAGTAGCTCCATGCCATGGTGTACAGGCCAGTGTCTTCACACGAGTTAGGGATCATCTTTATAAGAGGCCAGCTGTAGCTCTAAGTTTAACTTCTGTATGACTTTTCCTAAGCCAAGTCCCTGATCACTGAACTTACATATCTAATCAGGTGTACTTGAAGTTCATGCGGTTTTGCTTTCCTTTGGTACTGAGGATTGAATATGGGACTTCACACATGCCAGGTGAATACTCTCCCATTGATCTGTATCTGCAGCCTACAGTTTCATGGATTTGATTTATAATCCATCTGGGAGTTTCATGGAATCCTGAAGGTTTGTCTTTGTCCTAGAAGAGCTAGTGTGTTTTGAGGGCTCTTTGCTGCTTTACTGTTATGAGTGTCTGTGGTGTATTCTCATCTCATCTTGTGGTAATCCTCAAGGTATATGCGATCATTGCCCCTCGGTGTGAAGAAACAGTTGGTCTAAGGAATACAAGGCCACAATGTATTATGCAACAGGAATTAGACCAGCTTTCTGATTCTTCGCTGTAAGCCTGCTTTCTTTTTATGGTCGACATCTCAGAAGTAGGAGCTAATGGGGCACTGTGACACCAGGTGTGATAGCACCTGCCCACATTCCCCTGGAGTACATAGTGGGAGTCTATCCTCTGTCAAGTCTACTGTCCCACCAATGCATTCTGTGTGTCCTAAAGTTTAGGAGAAAGTAATGATAGTTGTGGTTCATGCACAAGTATGGTTAATAGGATTAAATCTGCCAGAAAGTACCGCTGATGTTTCCCACTGTTTGATAATAAAATAGTGGGAACTGAGTTCTCCGCCTGGTGACAGTCTAATGCACTCCACACATTAGTCCTCATCACTGTGCTCCTGCGAGAGGGTACGTGTAGGTTCCAGCAGAGACAGAAGAACTTAAGGGCTGTCGAGTCTCAGGTTACCTTTGCAGAGCAGGCATGTGTGCAGGTTTCCTGCTGCTGGTGCGGGCTCATGTTTCACAGAATATTTAAACCTCATTTCCCCTAATCCATTTATTATAAAATAAATAGTAAATATTAATGACTCTTTGACCTCATAATTATCACCCCTTAATTATGACCTGTCTATCTTATCTATCAATCAATCTATCAATCTATCAATCTATCTATCTAGTTTATTTTATTTATATTTATTTTATTATGAGGTATTTCCTAAACAAAATAGTGCTTTGGTGAAGAAAAGAGAAGAGAAAAAGAGCAGACATTGTGTCAGGTGAAATATAAATGAGAAATACGTCGTTAGGCATGGTGACACACGTCTATCCCAGCACTCAGTAGTTGGAGCTAGGAAACCAGTCTTGGCTATGTGGTGAGTTCAAGGATAACCTGGGCTACATAAGACCTTCTTTTCAAAAATACTAAGAACAGTAACAGTGATAACAAATGTGATATATAGGTTTGAAAAATATAAAATTTTGTGTGTGCAAATGACGCAAGTGGCCTTATGGATTAAAGATGTGATGGTCAGGGGCTGAGATGGGTCAGGACCTAAATTAGACCCGCATGGCAGAAGGTGAGAACTGAGTCCGACCTCCACGCATGCACCAGCATACACATATACTCACTCTGCCCCTACCACTCACAACACAACTAAAAGTGTATGATTTTTCCTCCAGTAGTGTATGAGGAACAGCACAGCAAGCAGTGGGAAGAGCAGCACATGTGTGCAGCCAAGGGAAGCAGAGGGAAGCCGCTCGCTCGCAGCGCCTCATTTGCCCCCTGACCCTTTGAGCTCTTCTGAACATGTGCCCCATCTGGTCTCTGTGAATTATGCCTGCCTCTCATTTTGAAGAGACTGACTAAGAGTCTGTAAGCCCTCTCTTCAGATGGTACGTGTAGGGTTCCAGCAGAGACTGGAAGAACTTAAGGGCTGTCAAGTCTCAGGTTACCTTTGCAGAGCAGGCATGGTATTTCAGATGTCTCCCTCCCTTTCTCTTGTTCCCCAATTCACTGTAAGTTCCAGTTGTTAAGTAAGCAACTGTAAGTTGTTTTCCAACTTATCATAAACTTCCAAGATTATCATTAGGAAAACTAATGATAGCTGCAAACAAAACAAAAC
>JADRCH010000009.1:6593694-6606405 GCA_019843965.1 Rhynchomys soricoides
GTTTTGTTGATTTTGAGACAGGGTTTCTCTGTATGCAGCTCTGACTATCCTGGGATTAACTCTGTAGACCAGGCTGGCTTTTAACTCAGAGATCTGCCTTCCTCTGCCTCCCAAGGACTGGAAGGGATGTTCCTGTGCTAATATAATTAGTTGTTCAGAACTATATTTCCCATGCTCTGGATGTGGCCTAGTTGGCAGGCTGCTCAGCATGCACAAAACTGAGCTGGATCTCAGCTCCAAATAAGACTGCATGGTAAAGAACACCTCCAAGCTCAGTCCTCTGGAGGTAGAGGAAGAAAGGTCAGAAATCAATGTCATCTCTCACTGTATGGTCTTTCTCAAGCTAGCTTGGGCTAGCAACCCTGTTTCATGCCTGCTGAAGGCTGCAGTTTATTCATTTCACACAAACGTGTTAGGAAAGATGAAGGTAAAGACAAAGTGAACTACACTTCAGAAGAGCCTCCCTGATTTCAAGGAGGTTCTTACGGTGGAAATTATACTAGGTATCAATGAAAGCCTGGTTTCTTTTTACTCAACAGAATCCTTGAACTATATCTAGAATTAAGAACCTCCAGACTAGAGAGATGGCTCTGTTGTTAAGACCTTTTGCAGAGGACCCTATTTTAGTTCCCAGCACCTACATGGAAACTCATAGACCCTTGTTTAACACCAGTTCTAAAGTATCCAACACACTGTCCTGGCCTCCAAAGGCTCCTGCATGCATGTGGTACAAATAAACTCATGCAAACACATACTTCATTCTTAGTTTGGGTGTAATTGCTGGGAAGAGACCATGACCAAGGCAACTCTTATAAAGGAAAACGTTTACTTGGGGCTGACTTACAACTTCAGAGGTTTAGTCCATTATCATCATGGCAGAAAGCATGGCATCATACAGGTACACATGGTGCTGGAGTAGCTGAAAGTTCTACATCTCAGTCTGCAGGCAGCAGAAGGAGACTGTGTGCCATACTGGGCTTAGCCTCAGTATATGAGAGACCTCAAAGCTTACTCCTACAGTGACACACTTCCTCCAACAAGGCTACACCTCCTAAACATGCTTCTCCCTATGGGCCAAGCATTCAAACACATGAGTCTGTGGGGACCGTACCAGTTCAAACCAACACAATATAATGAATACTTACTGTTTTATTTTGTTTTTCAAGATTCTCTGTATAGTCCTTGTTGTACTCTGTAGGCTGGCCTTGGACTTGGACTTCCTCTGCCTTCCCAGTGCTGAGACTAAAGGTGTGCACCACTGATAGATTTTTAAGAATACAATATATTCTGAGTATGGTTCCCTCCCGACTCCTCTCAGAATCCTTCCTACTTCCCCACCCACCCAAATCCACACCCTTTTTTTCTCTCTCTCATTAGGATACATAGAGACATCTAAGAAAATAATGATAACATAAAAACAAACCAGAAGAGGACAAAACAGACAAACGGAAGAAAAAGCCAAAGAAAAAGTTCAAACACATAGTCATCGAGACACATTTGCATACACAGAAATTCCATAAAAACAAAACCAGAAATCAAAATATATAATATTTTTAAAAGAATATTGTCGAAGAATTCAATGTTTTAGTTTATAGAATGAGAGATTGCCCAAGGTTTTAAATATGAATGAACTGTTATCTTGCTAAAGTTTTACGACACTTTAAATCTTCTTTAACAAGTTACATCATAATAAATTCAGGTAGTAGAGACTTTGTTTTCTGTTCTAGGAATCAAAAGGCATCTTAGTGCATGAGGTGGGCAGAGCTCACTGCAAAAAACCTTGCCCACCTTATTTCTGTGTTGACATTGGGTATAAAACCATGTGAACTAACAGGAATTCTGTAAGTCCTAATGTTGTGGGTTTTTCTTTTTTGTTTTGTTTTGTTTTTAAAGAATAGTCTCTACCCACTCCTAAAATTATATACATTTGGAAAATTATAGGGAATGTATTTTCAGGTTGTATGGCACTGTCCTTAGAAGGCGGACCTCCAATGGCCTGAGGGAGGCTTTGCCCAGCATCTTTTGTTTTTAGTCTTTAGATGTTTTCCTGTCTTTAATGTGAACCAGAAGCTCCATTTTTTTCAGAGGTGCTAAATAGCTTGCTTTGGTACCTGTTTTCTCCTTTCTTGACCCAGGTTTACAGCCTCATCTCACAAGCCACCTCTATTGTGTGTCCCTGTTTCCTGGAAGTCCTTCCACATTCATGGAGCCCTTCCTAGAAGGCATGTGATACTTGGCCTTTTTTCTCTGATATACATACAATTTTAGAATTGTTTGGAACTACATTAATGGTGTTTCTTCTTGTGTCATCTCGAAGGCACATATTCTGCACATTCTGTAGTCTCTGTAGTACAATGATTCTTGTCATCTGTCTCATCTATGAAAGTACTCAGCTGTAATCAGCCAGGCTTTGCTGACTGCAGACACTGATAAACTAACACAACCCCAGCAGATCCTGGAGTATCTCATATTCGGAAAACATTCTCAAGTTATGAAAAATTAAGGTTCATTTTAGGTTGCTTTGAGGAATAGTTTTATTTAAGTATCTATTGTTAGCTTTCTATAACACATTCTTATTAAAACAGTGATATTTTGTTAGCACGATTAATTCTTCAAAGAATTATATATACATATGTATATACACACATACATATATATACATATACACACATATACATATATACACATGTGAGAGTGTGTGTGTGTGTGTGTGTGTGTGATATTAACCAGACCCGAAGACTATACAGTTCAGTGCCTTTCTATCTAGCTAGGGTACAGCACCATTTATTCCACTTGAGGTAGTAGTACTCTAGAAAAAAAATTGAATTCCAAATTTATACTTATTTAATACTTAAAAACAAGTCCATGCGAACAGTTTATTAAAGGAAGCTCCAATTGCATGTATTGACTTCAGGATGGCAGATTATGTACTCCAGAGTAGTTTAACAACAGAAGTGACTATTCTCACCAATCTGAAGGCTGAGGTCCTGTGTCCTTTAAGGCCACTCTGCCTTGCACATGGCTGCCTCCTTCTAAGTCCTCCCTTCTTCTTTCCTGCCAACCAATGGTCTACCTCTCCTTGTGTCTTAACTATAAAGACACCAGTCAGATTTTGCTAGGGTCTACCTTAATGACTTCATTTTAAGCCTCTAGAACACTGCTGGCTAGAAGGAGGAATGACATGATATGGCCGCAGCGCTTAGGAAGGTCTTGCTTTGATCTTTTACTCATTTTTACTAGTAACGAACTATACTCTTACAGACTTGGAAAACCTGTGCCATTGTTCTTGTGTTTGTGAAAAGCATTTTAATTAAACATTATGTAATATACGAGAAATATGTAGAATTGAGGGGTTGGGGAAGACTGTCATTCTTACTCCCTGGGGCAGCTGCCTTTGCACATTGGTACTGTCCTACATCCCTTGCTGCCAAGCAGTGATGCTTGAGGAGTAGGCATTGACCTTCCTTTTGTTACTGCACTGGGATGAAGATCCTTGTCTCTTTATACAATTTGAGGTCTCCCCTTTGGGGTAAATTCCTTTAACTAGGTGCAGCCCTTTTTTCAGTAGTACAATACAAATTCCCTGTAAGGATGCTGAGGTCACATCTGTTCCTGTGTTATTTTAAGAGGAGAACCTTTTCCACCTCTCTCACCTGGTCCATCAGGCTGGCCTGATTGTCTGGAAGCCATTGCTCTGACTGGAAGAACAGAGGTCTGGAGAGAAAGTGCTCCCTTTGAGAGCAAGAGCAACTGAAATTGCTGAGGGAATGGAACCTGGCCTCTCGTAGAAATGTGGGAGACTCCAGGAAGCTGCCCTGTCTGTATTGTTCTCCCTCAGCATTCTTAAGGAGAAAATCATTTCTTATTTTAATATATCTGAGAGTCAGCATGGATACAGATAATTAGATTAGGATGCTTCATGATTGTGTTTTTAATTCTCAAAAGCATTTTTCAATTTTTTTTTTTTTTTTTTTTTAGATAACATATTTGCAATAAAATCCTGGGCCAAAAGAAAATTTGGGTTTGAAGAAACTAAAATTGATAAAAACTTTGGAATTCCAGAAGACTTTGACTACATAGACTAAAACATTTGGTGCTGAACAAGGATCTGTGAGCTTGTGAATGTGTCAAGTTTTAATTATCTAACCAATGTTACCCAATTATCATCTAGCTGTAATTGTTTATCATTTTGTAGCTTTAAATAAAGTATACAATAAGGATGTTCCTCTTATCTTTTTGGTGACTGTATCCCACAGTACTCATTAAAGCAGAGTGGAGCAAACAAAGCCACCCATCCCAGTCAAGACAGGTGTACATTCTAAGTTTCATTCAAATACTAAATACTGAGACAGACAGACAGACAGACGACAGAGACAGAGAGACACAGACACAGAGAAATAACCTTTAAACCCCAAAGGTTTCACTTTATCTCAATACTTGATGGAAGCACTTATGATTGATAATCTGCTGCTATATCTTTGCAAATTGCAAATGACAAAGAACATCAAATTTAGAATTTAGAAATTTAGAATTATAATTCTTCAGACATGGAGACTACTTTGTTCTAATGCTTGGTACCTTTCTACTGGAAAGAACAAGCCCGTGGCCCACTGTCTTAATTTATGGCCTTTCAGAAAATGAAATGTCTGTGTTCCTTAGAGCACATAAAACAGAGTGATTCTCTCCTAACCCTCTGCCAACCTATTTTTTTTTTAAATAAATAAATAAATAAATAAATAAAAGTTTAGCTTAGTCATTTGGAGTATTTGCAGACACTACAAATTAAAGACAAAAGCCAGCATGGCAGGGCCCACTACACATGCCTTAATGTCTTCTCTAAGTTACTTGAGCAAAGTGCCCCATATGTCTACAATGACCCAAATAGCACCCAGGCCATTTTCTAGTGAGTCAGGCCCTTTGTATTTACAGGAGTTGCTCTGGCCTACTTACTCCCTTCCTGGTTGTGGGCAGTGCAAATGCGTCCACCTTTCTTTGTTCTTGGGGCCAGTTTATGTTGCTAGGGCAACAGATCTTCTCACTAGATGAAGAATTTGATGTATGAAATAGCACAGAGCTTAGGATGGTACTTCTCATGCTTTTAGTCATGGCACTTGGGATACTGAGGCAGAAGGATTGCTGTGAGTTTGAAACCATCCTGGGCTGCAAAAGAAAAAGGGGGGGGGGGAGACTAAAAAAAAAAAAATACAATACTAAACGGAAATTCTTAGGAGTTTTCAGAACTAAATTACTAATGTATTGCCTCCCTGTTTAAAGTGTTTCTATATCAAAAAGAAGCCTTTTCCACATAGTCACTGCAGTGCTGTTCTGAAAGCAGGTAACTCGTGATTTGGATCTTTGGGAGGATGGGAGGGAGGTGGGGAGCGTTCCTGAACTAATGAGGCACACCCTCAGCCACTAACGTACTGCTAAATGGTTAATAGATGACTCTGGAAGGAGGGTGGGCCCCTGATACACAGGGTGAGTGTGTTATAAACATGCCTGGTGAGGTGGTTCATACTGCCAAGGTGACGATAATGCAGAAGGGAGGAAGGTCCCTACCTAGGCAGGGCATGCCATAGGTGTACTTTGTAGAGAGCAAGGGCAGCATGGGGGATCGGTTCTTACCTATTTGCCTTGTTGAGTCAGTCTCTCTTGTTTCTGTCCAGCCTTGTATTTCCTGCTGCCCAAGAGCTCCAGGTAACGACTCTGTGTCGGTTTCCCATCTTGCCCCAAGACTCCTAGGTTGGAGCCACACACCCCTGTGGCCAGCTCTTCTTGTTTTGTTTTTTGATTGTTTTGTTTTGTTTTGAAATATGAATTCTGAGGATTGAACTCAGGCTTGTGTAGCAAGTGCCTGTACCTGCTAAGCCATCCCACCAGCCATTTTGGAGGGACAGGTTCTTACATAGCTCAGCTGGCCTTAACTTATGTAGCTGAGAGTGACCTTGAACTCTTGATCCTCTTGCTTCAGTCTCATAAATGTTGAGGTTACAGGCATGTGCCTCATTTCTGGCTCATGTGATGTTTCCACCTCTCAGATGCAATAGATACAAATCTAAAGAGCAATTAGTACTAACAAAATGTAGGGAAATAACTAGGAAATGACCAATTTTAGCTTTATTACCAATACAATAAAGTATATTATAGATTTTATACCTGATCTTCATGATATCTGTTTAAAAACCAGAACTCTGTGAAAACACCTTTTACGCTGCGAGAATACTTTAGATCTCACTGCTGTGTAGAACTGGACACTCGGCCTTTGGTTCAGGAGCACTCTAGGTAATTTGATAGTTTTAAGCTGCTTTTCTTGTCAAGCTGAAGATGTATGAGATACAACTTGAGTTGGCCTGAGATCATGTTACAAGTGATTTAGGACCTAGCTCAACTGAGTAAATCATGCAGCCCTTGGGAATCTTGGTATCTTCAGTAAGTCCTGAAGCTTTAAGGTACTGGGGAGCTGATCTCCACCTACCCAACCTCCTCCTTATGTTATCTGGTATATCTCTCACATAGTATCTGTTCCAATTTTAAGAGATTCTAAAAGGCAAATAACTGTATATTATCCTGACAAGTCTCATCATTGTCCCAGGCCAGATCACATCACTGAAATGACTTTCTGTGGACAGGAGGTTGGACAGGGGCCAAGGACTCTGTGCTAAATGAAGTGTATATGAACTTCCCTCTGATGTTTGTTAGGTCACAGGTAGCATATAAGTTCTTGGTCTGCCTCGGGTGGATGCTGCTACCCTAACTTTATCATATATATCTTTAGGAAACTAGAAAATAAATACAGATGGCAGGCCCAGCAGAGGCACGAGTGCTTCTTAGCACAATGGTGGGAGCTGTGGCTGAGCCAAGTGCCTAACATGAACTGAGGTTGTTGAAGTATAACAAACGGTAGAGCTTTGTCTTGTGATGCGGGCTCTCCCTTCGCAGGGAAGCCTCCTAGATGTTTCTATGCCAGGAGGAGCTGACCCTCTTAGTGGGTTATGCATAATATGCTTACCCAAGACTGGCTTCTAAGAAAATGAAGAAGATATGACAAGAGGTCAGGTCGGGTGCTGGACTCTTCTGGGGTACTGGAGGTTAAATTCCAGGGTGAATATAAGTTGGTAAACTATAATCCTGAAAGGTAAATTCAAGTTACACACATACCTTTATTTTTCCTGTCTTTGTATTTTTTGAGTTATAAATAAGAATGTAAAATGGAGATTATGAGTAGATTATAAAGCAAAAAATATTTGCTGTTTGACCCTTTACAGAAAATGTTTGCTTTTTTTCCAAAAAAGCCAAACCTTGGCAACATGTAGACTAGATGTGATCTACAAAAATGGATTTAATTTACCCAACCATAGTGTAGGTGTGTGTGTGTGTGTGTGTGTGTGTGTATGTGAAGAGAAGTCAATACCAAGTATCTTTCTCTGTCCCTGTCTCCCTGTGTGCCCTGTTTTGTTTTTAATATATTATTATTCTTTTATCTTACTTCCAGTCCAGTCGTTATCCCCCTCCTGGTCTGCCCTCTGACTGTTAGCCCTCATCTCCAGGAGAATGTCCCCAACCCCATCCCAACCTCACCAGACCTCCCCACTCCCTGGGGCCTCCAGTCTCTCTTCTCTCTTCTCTCACTGGGGCCAGATCTGGCAGTCCTCTGCTGTATATGTGTTGGGGTCCTCATATAAGCTAGTATATGCTGTCTGGTTGGTGGGCTGTCTGAGAGATCTCAGGGGTCCAGGTTGAGACTGCTGGTCCTCCTACAGGGTTGTCCTCCTCCTCAGCTTCTTCCAGCTTTCCCCTAATTCAACCACAGGGGTCCCTGGCTTCTGTCCATTTGGTTGGACAGAACCAGATTGGTGAGTATCTTTATCTGACTCTTTCAGCTGCTTGTTGGGCCTCTCAGAGGGCAGTCATGCTAGACTCCTGTCTGTAAGCACACCATAGCATCAGCAATAGTGTCAGGCCTTGGAGCTGCCCCTTGAGCTGGATCTCAATTTGGGCCAGTCACTGGATTTCCTTTCCCTCAATCTCTTCTCCATTTTTGTCTCTGCAGTTCTTTCAGACAGGAACAATTCTGGGTCAGAGTTTTTGACTGCAGGATGGTAACCCCATCCCTCACTTGATGCCCTGTCTTTCTACTGGAGTGGACTCTACAAGTTTCCTCTCCCCACTGAATGCCCTATATTTTTTTTTTTTTTTAAGACAGGGTCTCTTCAATGAACTTGAATCTTACTGTTCAGCTATTGGCTGATCATTGACACCCCCACCCCCGCCTCAGCCCTATCCATCTGTCTCTGCCTCACAGTGCTGAGGTTGCAGATGCATGCTGGGGATCTGAACTTAAGCCCCCCTGCATGCACACCAAGTAGTCTTAACACTGATCCACGTCCTCAGCCCCTATTTTAAGTTTAAGTCAATCACTGACATATTCAGACTACATGTTGTCTCATTAAAATTGAGACTTCTGGATGATTTAATAACACTACTGGCCACAAACCAGGGGAGGAGAATGGAACTGACTCTAAGATTCTAAGGTAGAAAGTTCATTCCCCCAAGGAGCACCACCATGCAGCACCCTCCCCTGATCGGAGTTCATTCTTCCCTAAGTCTAAAGTTAACAAACTGACTTGAAACTGAACATTAGTTTCAAGTTTAGAAAGCTTCTTGACATTTTGCACTAAATTTGTAAATTAACTCAGAAAGAGAGCAACTGATCTAAGGAAAATAAGGATGTTTTGTAGTCAAGTATTCTTCGGTGTTCTTTCAGTAATAGTAATTTTGTCATTTTTCCCATGTATTTTTATGGTCCTTAAGTGTATTTGGGGTATTTATTTATTTTTTGTTTCCATCTAGAAGGAGTTTTCTTTTGAATTTTATCTTTTAGCTGGCATTGTTTACATACGTAAAGGTGATTAGTTTTGCATATTAATCTAATTTATTAATGTTTTTGGTGGTAAGGATTGAACTTGGAAGAGTTTAAGACCTGGCACTTACAAGCTCTCCGCAAGCGCCTGTGTGTAAGTTTATGCTTGTTGTCTTAGTCTGTTATCTGCATTTCCAAACTCAAGCCTCTGGGTAATTCAGAAAGAAGATTTCGTTAGCTCGTGCTACTAGAGTCTGGGAAGAGGCACAGTCCAGCATCTGCTTGGTATTTGGTGAGCTATTCTCTATCTCTGTCTCTCTCCCTCTCTCTTCGTTTTCTTCTTTTGTTTTGTGTTTTTGTTTCTAGATAGTCTCACTAAGTACTTCTGGCTTTCCTGGACTCACTATTTCAACCAGGCTGGCCTTGAACCTACAGAGATTTGCCTGTCTCCACTTCCCAAGTGGCATTTAAGGCATGCACTACTATGCCCAACTCCAAGGTGAGACCTTCTTGCTGCATACAGAGGTATGAGTTCAGGTAACAGTTTGATGCTATGTTCATTGAGTAAAATGTGATGCTTACAACCTTGGGTTCTTGGCCAGTTTTATAGTACCAGGTATTTCTTCTGTGGAATGGGCTTTAAATCCAATCAAAGTGGTGGGTTACTCCCATAACATCTGTACCATCATTGCACCTATGAGCATAGCTTGCCAGCTTAGTCAACTCACAGAGTTCACAGCTGGGTGAGCCTGATAATGGCTCTTTTTCTCTCAGCAGCCTGCATAGCACCTTCCAGCACTATGAAGGTTAGCCTCCAGGGAGGAAACCAATTGCTTTCTTCATGCCTGTGACCACAGAAGAACAGTTTGTTTATTTATGATTTGAGTAGTTTTAGACAGAATGCCTATTGAGTTTGTCAGAGTTTGTCTTCGTCTCTGTCTGGAAAATGTTATGATCTTCTTAGATCTACCGAGGTAAAATGGTATTAATGTGTTTCTTATAACCATTTGGATGTATACAATCCAATATGGATGTATAACCATCCATATTTCCCTCAGACAAAATCCTCTTGATTTCAGAGAGTTGCTTTCTTCATATGATATTGAGTATATTTACAGTGTTCTTATGAATTTTTTTTTATAAATTTAGTACCCATGTTATATTTGCCTCCTAAAAGATATTTGGGCATTTTATCATTTCATGTGTTCCCAAACAGTTCATGCAATATTGGGAACATTTCGTTCCTGCAGTATTCAACTATAATTCTGAAACAACAAAAACAAAAGTTAGGTCACTCTATGTGTATCGGTGATCCTGTTTGTCTTCCACTTAAGACGTCTTCACAGGTGAGCCCACACCACAGTTTCACTCACTCACTTGCTCTCTACTGTGCCTCATGAAGATGTAATGTAAGTTTGTCCAGCCAAGATTGGTGGACATTTGGTTTTCATCTTATTTCAGACTATATTGAGAGAACATTTCTAAACATATCTCTTGGCACATGTGTGAGAGTTCTGAGAATGAATTCCTTGACCAAAAAAAAGTTCCTGTTCATGAAGAATTAATCTTCTACAAGGAGCACGAGACAGGCAAGGCAGAGCTGGGGTTTGTAGAGAAGAGGAATGGCTTTGAACATCTCCACAAAGAACAAAAGAAAACAAAAAACATCTACAAGTAGTTTATTTCTGAGAAATTATTTTGTTTGTTTAAAAGATTTGTTTAAAGTCAGCTGGGAATCTTTTATCAAAACAGAATTGTGGACAATTTTGCATTTAGTTAGGTTTCATTAGTGGAAAAGTAAACATATAATTTTCCATGGTCACTAGGCTGAAGATTGGCGCTCGAAAGTCAAAGCCCAAGTACATTCTGAAAACACTCTCAAGTCACCTCTTCCCACCTCGGAGACTGCATTGGATGCAGAAAGCCTGAGTTACTTTGTAAGCCTGGACTTGGAAGGCATCGTGTTCCTCATAACATTTTGAAAAGTAACTGTGGGAACTTTTAAGTCATTTAAATCGAACAGATGTACATTTTTTGGTCCAGTTGTGGTTGTTAGCATATTTAAGTAACCTGCCTTTTGCCTGTGTTTGTTTCCAATGCTGGTGAGCTCTGGAGACCCACATCTGACTGGTTTGACCTTGCTCAGTGAGTTTCCATTACGGCTATTTGGTTTAAATTTTAGGTTGACTGGAACAAAATATTCTGCCTTTGCAAATACTTCAATAAGGTCAGTTTGCATCTATAGGGATTGAAATGGCCTATGTTCATTCTTTTAACAGACAAAAAAATGGCATATAAAATAATAGCAGTGTTTTCCTTAATGGATCCAGAAGAGTAGCCTCCATTTTGGAACTGTGTCAGTATTTCATGTAGTATGACTTCAGGGAATACAGTGTCTAGATATCACAGTTCCATGATCAAATGTCTGAGGAGGTGCTTCAGCTTTTCCAGCAGATGGACATCAGCAGAGACAGCTATAGTAAACCACAATGTTAACTGTATTATAAGATCATCTTAGGAATAAGACTAGAACATTAGAACAAATATAATAGACAGATTGTTTTCATACTATTTCATACTATGGCTTTCATACAGAAGCTCCCCGAGGCCATTTTCCTCCCTTTCATCCCTGTAGGCCCAGAGCACCTCCCTTGGTATTTGACATGAAAGGGTTACATGCTAAATTTTCCAGATAGGAAAAATGCAGTTCCTTCCCTTATGTCCTGTTACCTTAAGGATCAGTGAAGTTGTTCAAGACATTGCTTGTACATGTTACTCACATGTATTTGATGCTTTTCTCCATTATTCAGAGTGCTTGACATTTTCTGGCTTATCTTTGCAAAGCATTAGTTTAGATACTGGTGACACAAATGTAAATGAGCAGGTTCAAAGGTAGTATGAAGTATTGTGGCAGGATATTAGATCACATTGTGAACCGTGAGATTGTGTTATTTACTGGAAGACAAACCTGCTTCTAGTTGTGGTCTGGATTAGCCCTTAGCACATACCTTTACTGGCCGGAATACAGACATGCCCTTAGCACACACCTTTAATCCCTAACAATGAAGGTAAAGTTAGTTTGTAGAAGAAGCAACCATGTTTGAAAGTGATATCTAACTGAGTGGCAGACAAAATGATGAATCAGAAAAAGATTTGACAGAACAGGATATACCCAACTCTCAGGAGAAGAGAGAGGATAGAGAGGCAACATAAGAGAGCAGCAGAGAGGGAAAGAGGAGGCAGTTTTACTGGGAGGGTTTTACAAAGACAGGTTGAAGAGTGAACAAACTAGACACAGGTAAAGACGAATGAGCCAAAGAATGAGACGGAGCCAGAAGATTAGGACAGATTGCCAGAGTTAGTATGAGGCCAAGCAGAGCTGTTCAGAGGTCGAGAGAGAAGCCCATTTGAATCAGTCAGCTTGGAGAGGAGTTTGAGCCAGAACAGCTGAGCTGAACCAGCCAGCCAGAGTTCAGAAAGAACTAGAAAGCGTGAGTTTACTCAGCAGTAAGTCTCAAAGGCTGAAAACATTCTAGGCCTAGTAAGATTGTAAGGACTCTAGAAGCTTCCAGGACTAGGGACAGGTTAGCAGATGAGACAGCCTCAGAGAGGACAATTACATCAGGTGAACAGTAGTTACTGTAACAAAGTGTAAAGGGCCTTGGAGACGGCTCAGTCCTCTTACCAAGCCTGCTGATCTGATGTGAACTCTAGGACACCCAGGGTGGAAAGAGAACACCAACTCCTGAACTTTGTCCTGACCTCCATATGCACACTTCGGCATGTATGTACCCACACATGTATGTACCCACACATGTACGTACCCACACATGTACGTACCCACACATGTA
>JADRCH010000009.1:6606415-6761835 GCA_019843965.1 Rhynchomys soricoides
CACATGTGCGTACCCACACATGTGCGTACCCACACATGTGCGTACCCGCACATGTATGTACACAACATTTTTTAAAAGGCTAAAGTATGAAGGCAGCCGCGGAGAGCTTGTTACAGCATTGTTGAGTGGGAGCAAAACTCACAAAGCTAGACCCGTTTGAAGGGTCTGGGTCTACAACACTGATTCTGAGCAAGTGCATCTTTAGAAGTTACTCCTTGTTCTGGACCCCAGGACTTGATACTTACTTAGAAAAACTATAACCTTTAGTTTTATTGCATTTATTTTTAAAATTTATATGTTTACGTCATTCCCCTCTCTCTCTTAAATTTATGTCCTATTTTTTAAAATTATTATTGTGTGTCCATATATATTATATATACATGCCCATCTCCATATAAACATAAATAATATAAATATAGTAACTTTAGGCAAATATAAAACAGAACAATTCCCTATGGGTTTTGCAAACACCTTCCGTGTTATTTATCCGTCTCCCTCCTCTTCCTCCCTATTTTCTGAATCCCAGTCCCAGTTAAATTCCCCTCCAGTTCCCCATTTTCCCTTCCTAGAGCCTGCTTTTTATCTCCCACGCCCACCATCCCCACGGTCCCTTTAGTCTTCCTTGCTTCTGTAGTTACTCTAGGTTCTACACTCTCATCTGAGGATTCGGAGCTGAGCCTAAGAAGAGAAAGGCTGTGATGTTTGTCTTTCTGGATCTAGGTTTCCTCATCCAATGTGATAGTTACTGGATCCAGCCGTTTACCTGAAATTATCATTATTTCATTTTTCTTTTAGCTGAATAGTATTTCATAGTGTATATATGCCATATTTTCATTACTAATTGAGGAACATTTAGGTTATTTGTATTTCCTAGTGAACGGAGCAGCAAGTGTCCATGCAGTTGGATGTTGAGTCCTTTGGGCATATGCCAAGGAGTGGTATAGCTGGGTCACGTGGTAGACTTAATTTAGGTTTTTAAGAATTCTCCACACTGACTTCCAGAGCGTCTCTACCAGTTTGCAATTTCACCAAGGTGAATGTGAGTTCCCGTTGCCCACATCCTCACCCAAACTTATTGTAGAAGTCACACCTTTTAAAAGGTGTGATAATCTTAAATAACAAAATAGATACACATAAAGTAAGTAGTTATTGCTCAAAACATCCCCAGGCCATAAACTGTATCTTAATACAGGGAAAACAAATGTATGTGTGGTTATAGCTACTAGTCTACCTACAGGAAAAGCTATAATGTTGCAGAAAATTACTGATAGGGTTACATGACAGGGAGAGATTTCCCCACCCCCCACCCCGGGCACACTAATTATTTGAAAGCAGAATTCTAATGCAGAAATTCTAGTGGTGCTTGCTCCTTCTGGTCCCAGCCTTCCCATGTCCCCATTCTCTGCAGTGCTGAACAGTTAAGCTAGTTCTGTCTCTTCCCAAGGCATCGTTAGTATACCAGTATTGCTTCCTGAGCCCTCTGTGGCAGACCTTTTGAAGGTCACCCATTTAAGGTATACTCCAGTTCAGTATCCTCTGAGGGGCCCTCTGCAGTCGCGCCTGCTCACATGACCTGCCTGAAGCTGTCACCTGGGGGTAGTCATCCTTAGATTGGCTTTGCCTGTTCCTGTTGGAATGTCTTGTAGCTATTAGGTTTCTAGAACCTCATCCTTGCATTGTCTGCATAGAAGGCCGTCTTGAGTCTTGGGAGGGCAATCGCTAATGTGATGAGAGCTATTGAATACACAGTGAGTGGTTGGAAATGCTCCGCTACTCCCTGGACCACGTACGTACGTGGTCCTCAAGCCTGAAACAAGTGGGGCTGGAGTAGAAGTCGGGTTGAGCTCAGTGCTAGCTCCAAGTGTGAGTTTAGGTAAATTACTTAACACCCCCCAAGGCTTCATGTTCCCCTTTTAAAGGCATGTAAAAATGGTTTCAGAGATGTCTAGAGTGTTTGCAGAGTTAGACAAAGTAATGTGGACGCTGTTCTCTAGCACAGAGAATGTGCTCAGCAGACAGTAGTCATGTTCCGAACACAGCAAATTTTTGCCAGAGAAAAAGAAATCCCTGTCAGTAAAAAATACCGTGGCTAGAGTGACTGTCATGGCTGTGCTGCACCCCCTCTCTCCCTGTCCATCATGGCTACCCTGCCCCTGTTCATGACAGATGTGCTGGCCCCATCATGGTTCCCCAGCCCCTGTAATGGCTGTGCTATCCCTGTCATGATTGCGCTGCCCTCCGTGCCAAAGGCCACCAGTTCACCCTACACTCCTGCCAACCTCAGACACTCCTTCACTTGGAATTCAGGCCACTGGAAGAGGGTTCCAGAAATTGTAACTTGGAAATTGAAAACAATTTTCTTACAGAGAAGCATTGTTCTACCTTCATAAAATTTCTAAAGTTCATTGTGTTACCTTCATAAAATTACTTGTGGGCTCTCCTTTGGCCATATCTAGCAATCAAAGCCACCACGTCTAAAATTGTTTCTATGGGAAACTATGTTCCCAGCTCCTAACAGCAGACTTAGAAATGAACTAGTGGAATGCATCTTGTTTGGGGACAGTCTGTAGGTCAGCATTTGTGACTCATTGTCAGTGAAAGAGAAATGGTATTTATTACACTGATTCTGAAAACTACAGCACATCCATTTCTTGATGAGGTCATCAAGGGTCTAAAGTTATTTAAAGTAGCAACCATATAAACCTATCACATTGTGTTGATATCTGGAATCTATATTCCAGCTATTAACCCAGCAACTAAGATGCACTTACTATGTGCTCTCTAGGCATCTTCAGAATTTACTGTTTTTAAGGGAGGCAGAGCTTTGTGCTTTTGCATGTCCCTCTGTGGTTATATAACTGGGAGCTGAAACCCTGTCCTCCCTCCCCTTCCCTGCTCAGAGGCTTCTCTGCCCATGTTTGGTAACTGTTCCACTGCAGATTCCGAAACTGAATCAAGCCAGCAGAACCCTTATTCGGACGGGCTGAAAACTGAACAGCTCAAGACCTAAGATTTAAGAATATCCCGTGTGTGGGCAGGGGCTGTAGCTCAACAGTGGGATGCTTGGCCAGCATGTGTGAGGTCCTGGGCTTGATCTCTAGCCCTACAAGAAGAGAAAAAATATTTCTCCTGTGCAATGAATCTGTGGATCAGGGTTGATTTTTAGAGGCAAGGTACTCACAAAATATCATATTATTCTTTATAATTATAAATTATTATTCATTCGCTTCAAATCAAGTTGAGAGTAAAGGCTGAGGTGATTCTCTAGAATAGGGCTGACAGGGCTGGAAAAGCTGTCGACCAAGATTCCACAAGGAGGTAGTCTGAGGATCTCTCGATTTCCTGATTTAAGATGGAAGTGTAGAGAGAAAGCTGGTCCTTCCATTCATTCTTTCATTCAGTGAGCACGTATTGACAATCAAGTTCTCATAAAAAGTATGGTTTACTTTGGAAGACACTGAACAAATACTCTAAGTAACAATCATAATAGGTGCCATGGCACCAAATGCAGGATCCTAGAAAGGCTTAATTGAGGACTGTGGATTGGAGTGGCAGTTGGGGGCATTTAACTTGAAACCTAAAACAGACATGGGATGAGCATGTGTGAAGACTGTCATGGGAAAAAACAGAACTGGCTGTGGAAGACTGAGAAAGTCAGAGCCCATGCCAAGGGAAGACTAGAGTGGTACGTCTCTCAAAATATGTGGGAACTTTAATAGCTTTTCATCTTTGGAGATAAGACCAAGTCCATGATCTGGGCTTGGGGATTTGATTGGTAGAGTGCTTGACTTCTTTGCATATATGAAGACCTAGGTTCGGATCCTATTACCAAAAAAAGCTGGGCATGATGGTACATGCCTGAAATATTAGCACCAGGGGCATAGACACAGAAAGACTAAAAGATCAAGGTCATCTTCAGCTGCAGAGCTACTTTGGGGAGATCAGCCTGTGCTATAGGAAACCTGTCTTGGGGTAAGGGTGGGGAGAGAGAACGAGGGGGGGGGGAGAGGAGCAGAGACATACATGTAAGGAGGGGTTATTTCAGTAAAAGAGTTAGCATGTTCAGGTTTGTATTTTTAAAAGTCACTCTAATATGGACTTGTCACTAAACTTTGTAAACCATCTTCCTTTATTAACAAAATATTTTATGTGCTAGGAATACAGCTCAGTGCCTACCTACCATTCATGATGCTCTGGACTCAATCTCGAGCATTCTATAAGCTGAGTGTGGTACCATGTACCTGTAATCCCAGGACTTGGGAGAGTGAGGCAGGGGGATCAGAAGTTCAGAGTCATCCTCAGCTGCATTGTAAGTTCAAAGCCAGCGCACAGTGTTAGAGGTTTAAGTCTGAATGATTGGCCCTATTAACTTTGCTCCTGTGGGAGGGCAGCACATCATGGTAGGAGCACATGACAGAGCAATGTCACTTACCCCATTGCCAGGACTGAGTGAGAGGACAAGGGTAGGCCCCGAGTCCTCCTTTAAGAGTACACTTTTAATGACCTACAGAGGCTCCTACTATTTCCCAGTAATGTCTGCCTTGGTATCAGCCCTTTAACACATTGACCTTTGAGGGACACTTAAGATAAAAGTCACAGGAAGTTTCTGGTATGGAGCTGGAGGGGACAAGATTGGTAATTACATTTGTTGTAATAATCTGGAAGTGATGAGAGCTTAGAGCCAGGCAGGGAGGAGGTGCAGGAAGACTGAACATTTCCTCACAGAACGGCGTAGACTTACTGTGGGGTGGAGGTCAGGTAGGTGATGAGCTGGCCACAGCGGCAGATCATGCAGTTGTGGCTTGGGGTAATTCTGATGATAGTGTTAACGTTCGGTGCAGCTGAATAAAAGTGTCATTTAAATTCTGGAAGGAAAAATAGTAAGAAAACTTATAGAAGTCGTTTGTATCAGTGTTTCACGAGTGTTTTGTGAGAGTGTTTTCTTTAGTGCTCAAGGCTGTCTGTCTGTCCTTGATGATACTGGAGACTGAGTGCAAAGCCTGGTGCCCACTAGGAAAGTGTTCCACTGCTGATTTTTATCTTTTCTCTTTTCCCTGAGAATTTCTGTTGAAAGCCAACGTTTCCAAGGCTCCACTTTCTCTGTCCTGGACAGAACAGCCTCTGGGCTGTAAAGGTTTCAGGACATTTGATCGTGATAAACATGCAGTCCTCACAACTCCTCCCTTTCCCGCTGGTCCATTTGGTGGTCCTTCCTTTGGTTGGTTTGTGTGAGTGTTTGAGTCTGTTTCTCAGCAGGCAGCACCAAAAGTTATGGCAGGTACTGATGTACACACATGCACATGCAGAATGAGAGGTGCCCTCCCAGCCTGCCTGTTGCAGCTATCTTTTGCACATTTCCAAAGAACTACCAGGGAGTTCCTCATGAAGTAAGTCCTTGGCACAGTACTCATCACTAAGTAAATGTCAGCTAATACTTTTTTTTTTTTTTTTAAAGCTACCACTTTTGGTTCTGTGATGGTCCAAACAGTGCATGAGAAGCTTATATGAACTAAGATCACATGGGAATATACATTCATGTTTCCAGTGAAAAATTTCTTTTCAGAGCTGCTGGAGAAATAGCTCTTAAGAGAGCCGGGAGTCAACCAGTGAATGATACCCAGGCCTGCCACAGCCGTAGTGCTGGGCATCATTAAAAGTTGGCTAGAAAGACAGAGTGGGCAGTAATAGTGAAAATGGAAACAGGTGACTATAGAGCCGTTCAGCAAAATCCAGACCAAACCAAAACCCAAACAAAAACAAAGTTTCGTGTTTTCTGTCAATGTTGGTAATTACTTCTGCTTCACTTTCTTGGTCATAAAAATTGGAAAGTGAGCCCCAGATTCTTTTTCTTTTTTCTTCTTTTCTTCCTCCTTCCTTCCTTCCTTCCTGTTGGAGTTAAATGCTATTTTTTTTCTAGAAAACAGTCTTTGTGACTCTTGTCCTAGTCCCAGAGAAATACAGCAGATTATATGTACTGATTTCTATAAAGACTTGGTAATTATGTTGCTCAGAAGGGGGATCTTCCTTTGTCAAATGCCTCAAGATCATTCATAATATCTCATTCACCCTTGTGTTCAGAGACTCCCACTGACTGTGTGGCCTGCAGTTGGATCCTGTCTCTCACAGTTCAAGTGTGGCCCTGCACTCAGTGCTGGAGGAAAGCAGAGATGCCTGGCTTTGTTCTCAAGTCAGCTCTAGAAAGAAGGTCGATGCTCATCAGAGGCAGCTGAGGGATTTAAGGACAATGGGGAGGGGCTGAAGAAAGGACTCAGTCAGTCAGAGCACTTGGTCAGTGCTCTCATAGAGGACCTGGATTTGGTTCCCAGCACCTAAGTAACAACTGAAACCATCTGAACCTCCTGCTCCTGAGGATCCAGTGCTCTCTTTTGACCTCTCTGAGGACTGCATGCATGTGGCACACATGTAGATATGCAGGACAACACCTATATACATAAAGTTTTAAAAAATGAATCTTAAAAACAAAGACAAGGAGAAGACTCAGTCCACATAGCTTTCTTCATTTCAACAGTGCCATGACTGAAAAAGAAAATGTAAAGTCTCTCAAGGGAATTCACGGCAGGAACTGAGGCAGAAACCACAGAAAGAGGAAGGCTGCTTGGTTGCTTACTCCTCCTGCTTGTGCTTGGCCAGCTTTCTTTACAACCCAACCTAGGGATGGTACTGCCCTTAGTGGGTTGGACCCTCTCACATCATTCATAAATCAAGACAGTACCCCACAGACATGCCCATAGGCCAGTCTGATGGAGGCAGTGCTTCCCGACAGAAGGAAGAAGTTGTTCCTTCTTCCCAGGTGGGTCAAGTTGACAAGTTCATACTAGTCAGAATACTAGTCCCTGACCAAAATGGGTGATTCCCTTGCTGTTTGAACCCCTGAGGCTAGATGAGGAAATAGGGAAACTGGGGGTGCTAAGAGTTTAAGGTAAGCTGCTGCTTGTCAGAAGGCAAGGCACTTCCCCATTCCCCAGGCAAAAGCTACAAGGCAGGAGCGCCTGGGCAGGGACCATAGAGTTGTGTTCATGGCAAGGATTCCCACGACCCAGAATTGGCTCCAAAGCATCCAAGAGCTGCTAGACCCCAGTGGACATCTTTGTAGCAGGAGACTTTGTGAGTGGACAGAGGATCATACACCATGTTCCTTGACATTATGGTGTAAATTCCCAGTGCTGCATCATACCTTGGGAAACGCAAAGAGGAAGACCCTCAAAAATAGCTGGAAAAAAAAAAAAAAAAAAAAGCTGTGGTTGCCCCTGATCTGGGACGTAAACTGGAAAATAAGTTGAGGCTTATGTTCTTTGACGATGGTGGCAAGGGATTGTTTCTGCATGAGACATAGAAACAAAGTACCTTTTTCCCTAACCAGGCCACTGTGTACACCAGGATATGGATGTGTGTGATGAGGTTTTCTCACACCAGAGCGCCAGAATGAAAAGCTGAAGAAATAAATGATTCTAAGTGCACAGGGCGGAGCCACCTGATCAATCACCTGAGGTGGCATCTGAAGCTGGTAGAAGATAGGATTTGCTTTTTATCTTTGTTTTGTTTTTTAAGATTGTTTTGTTTCTGTTGCTAAATATGGAACCCGGGGCCTGGTTCGTGGTAGGCAAGACTTCCACTCCTAGCCCATTGACTGGACTTGTTGATGATAGTGGGCTTATTTTTAACATTATTTTATTTCCTTTTAATTATGTGTATGGGGCTAGGGAATATCTGAATACAAGGAGCCCTGGGATGTCCTGGGGCTGAAGTTACAGGTTGTGAGCCACTCAGCATGAGTGCTGGGAACTGAACTCTGATCTTCTGCAAGAGCAGAGGCCCTCTAAAAGGATGAACCCTTCCCCAGTGTGTTTGTTATTTTGGTTTTTGAAGATGGGCTCTTGTTGTGTATTTCCATCTAGATACATGCTCCATAGCCCAGGCTGGCCTGGAACCTACAGCAATCCTGCCTTCTTCCAGCTCTGGGGTACAGAGATTACAAGTCTGCACCACCATGAGATTACAAGTCACCTACATGGTGGCAATTATAAAGGCCCTGCTGAAAGTTTAGTCTTCAGAGGCAGCTTACCCAGTGCATGGGCTGTGGCTCAGAGCCTCAGTGGCAGCTAAAGTTGTTCCCATGGGCTTTTCCTTGAGAAGCCACAGGTGGTAGTGAACAAACTACAGCAGCCAGAGGATGGACCTGACCCTCTGGTCTCAAGGTCTGAGTTGTGCAGTTGTACCAGGGCTAGCCAGCCAGGGTGGTGAGGGTAAAACTCCACACTGGGAGTAGAGAGTAGAGATGTATGGTACAGAGACAGCCTGCCAGAACCATGTGGGAGATACGACTCACAGAGAAACCCGCATGAGCAGGAGATGGGGAAGAACCCGGAAGTGTTGTGGGGAAAGAGGAGAAAGCATTAGCAGTGCTTGGGGATTTCTGATGCCAGCGGAAGTAAAAGCCACAGAAGCAGAAAGAGGAACTCGGGCTTCAGAAGTGTCCTCCTCTTCAGTCCCCCCCTGCCCCCCCGAGAAGCAGCCATGCCAGGGGAAGGAGTGAAAGGGAATGTCCAGTTTGTAACATAGCCTGATTTTGAGGCAGGATACAATGCTCTGCTTAATAGAACATTGCCTCTGTTGGAATGGGAAGACCTGTTCCTAGTCGGGAACAGGTGTTTTGGTGTTCACAGGGGGCCTGAGCCTTCTCAACTTTGAAGCTAATACCTAAAAGAAAAAGGGTGGGCTGGGTTGGAAATCTTTTGTGTCATATTCATGAGGAAGGGGAGGAGAGCAGAAGGGAAGGAAAGCAACATTAAAACTGAGTCTTCTAAGAAGTTATTTTATCAAGAACTTAATTCATGTTCAAGGCGAGTCATAAAAATAAAGGGTGCATCTCTACCTGCAGCCGGCGGCTTGCAGACTGAAGGTAGAACATGAGAAAGTCACGGTTAGTTGCCAACTGCTATTTAAAAGGTAGTTACTAAGATCCGTGCCCTGTTTGCAAAACCAGGCATAGATTGCCACCAGGTTAAAATATGAACATTGAGCCAGCATGAGAGCTATCATCAGCCAAGACTTGACACTTTTGAAAATGTCTTAAATGGTGGTGAAATATGTGTAATGTAAAATGTGTCACCTTGACTCTCCTATAGGGTACAGATCAATGGCATCAGGTGTACCCACAGTGTTGTGCAAACACTGGCACCATGCAGTCTTCAGAAACATTCTCATCTTCTCCAGCTGAAACTGTGAGGCTCATTAACAATAGCTCGCAGGCCTGGAGTGGTGGCTTAGCAGTTAATAGCACTTGCTGCTCTTCCAGAGGACAGGGATTCAAGTTCCTACCATCCACATGGTAGTTCACAGCTACCTTAACATTCGTAACGTTCTCCAGTTCCATTAGATCCAATGCCCTCTTCTGACCTCTGTGGGCACCAGACACACATGTAGTACTCATATATATGTAAACAAGACCCTCATGCACATAAAATAATAAAATAATATATAAACATTGAAATTAAGAAAAGCTAGCCATTAGCTTTCCACAGCTACTGGCAATGACCTTTCTACTTTATCTGTGAATGAACTAAGTTTCTTCCATAAATGGCATCACATAATGTTTGTTCTTTGGAATTTGATAATTTAGCATATGGACCACCTATGCTGTAAAAACATGTCGGTGTTTCCGTTTTAAAGGCAGAGTGAGACTGTACTTTTTGAGGGAAATGCATGATATAAAAATCATTCTCTTAAAAATTATCCATCTCACACTTGCCCCTCCCTAGGCTTGGGGATCATTGTGGCATGGCGGGAGGAGAGACCGAAGAAGCTGAGACAGTGTTTTGTAGACACAGTGGGGCAGTTATACATACTTTCTCACAGTATTGTGGCAACATGCACTGGACTGCCCAAACTCAAGCCAGACAAGGTTCCAAGACAGAGAGGTGAGGTGGGCACAGGTCCCACCCCTACTTGAGGAGCTACGGGCAACTGGAGGCTTCTGGGAGGGGGAGTGATTGTTTTTAAAGGCGAGGCCCTTGGTAGGTCATGCTCCAGTGGATGAGTACACCCCCTAGAGTATGTGAGTTGCATGAATTAGAGTTGATGATTTTTTTTAAAGGAAGAAGATACAGAGTTGGGTAGGTAGGGTTAGGGGTGGGTCTGAGAGGAGCTGAGGGAGTGAATATAATTCAAATACATTGTATGACATTTTCAAAGAATTAATTAGAAGTTTATGTCTCTGTGTGCTGGTTCATACCTTATCAAAGCTCTCAGATCATTACTGTGAGTTCAAGGCCAGCCTGATCAACAGTGTGAAACTCTATGTTAAAAAAGTATTTTTAAAACTCAGAACATATGTGTTTGTGTCATGTTTTAAGTTGTCCGAGCAGTGAGCAGGTATATTGGGATTCACGAACTTGCAAAGGCGGTTGGAGGCAGCCTTCGGGTTGTGGTTGCTCTTGGTCCTCTTTACTCTCTCGATTGGGCCATTTTCCTTGTTTTCATTTTTGTTTTATTGTAGTTTGAGATGAAACTTCAAGGTATCACCTAAGCTCGTTTTGAGCTTCCTGAGTTCAAGCCATCTATCTGCCTGGGTCAGCCTTCTGAGTACCTGGAGCTGCAGGCATGCACGACCGGACCTGGCTAGGAGGAGATCTTTAATCTCAGTGACAAGATGCTAACTCCAGATGCTTTTGCTGGTAAGTGAGGAAGGATACCTTTGTCTTGCCTGTCCAGCAATATGGTTATGTTTTTCCCAGCCTTGAATGAAATTCTGCATGGAGTTAGTCAAAGAGATAGTTATTGCTCACCACAGTCTGGATGTGCTCTGTGACTCTGTTGTGGAATGGCTGCCTAGCACACCCACAGGCCTGGGCTCCGTCCAGGATGGATGTGCAACTGGATGTGCTCTGTGCTGAAGGAGAAAACCCAAGTTCTACAATCTCCATTTCTTCTCTTAGTAGCTCTTTGCTTTTTAGGGAAACCAAGAATAGTATCAGAGATTTACACAAACAGGGGGATATTATATTTTAAGTGTTTTGAAATAAGAAGTTTCTTACAAATGCCATTACTTAACATTTGGTAATATGTTAGCTGTAGTTTGTATATGTGATGTATATGTGTTTCCCTCTCTCTCTCTCTCTCTCTCTTTCTCTCTCTGTGTGTGTGTGTGTAACTTGTAATCCTAGCAACTTGGAAGCCTGTGGTTTGTGAGTTTAAGGTCAGACTGGGGTACATAACATTGTGCCTCTAAAAAGAAATATTATGGGATTTCTGACGTGGCTCAGTTAGTTAAGATTGAGTACTGTTCTTGTAAGAGGTCCTGAGTTGGGTTCCCAGCACCCACATGGGGTGTCTCTCAACCAGCTGTGACTCCAGCTCCAGGGGATCTGACACCCTCTTCTGGCTTCTGTGGGCATATGCACTCGTCTGCCCATACAAGCATGCATGTACACATGTTTAATGTATATAATATATTTATGCATATATTATGTATATATAATATGTAGATATATATATCTGAAAGTATAGCTCAATGGGAGAACATATACTTAACATAGGATAGGTCCTATCTTAGGTCTTCAGTATAAGACAATAGAAAAATATTTACCATTTGCAGGTAGACTGCTGTGGTTAAAGCACATTTTTTTGTTGTTGTTGTTAATTCAAAATATCTCAATGCTCATAGAGAGTCCTTTCTACTTTTATATCTCTTATTCAAAGGATGGTGCTTAGGATCCTTTCAGTCACCAACATCTCTCTGATATTGATAATGAGCACATCCAGACCTGTGTGTGTGTGTCTGTGTGTGCGCGCGTGCACGTGTGTCACACATCCAGACCTGTGTGTGTGTGTCACCAGTTCTCTGGTCCTCTGTGATGTCTTACCCTCTCAGGACTGTGGTTAGGTTGATCCTGCACTTCCGTTCCACTAAGTGATTTCCTTTCTGCTGTGAAGAGATGCCTTCGCCCACACAGTTGCTGCAGGAGTTCTCACGGGTTTTCTGTCAACCCACCCCAAGTTATTTATATCCCTTTAGCTTTGAAATCTGGTAGTTGTGTCTGTAAACTACTTAAAACAAAACTCACCCAGGGTTTCCCAGAAGAGGCTCTGGATTAGAGACACCAGTGTGAGAAAAACATAGGTTCTGGTGCGGCTGCCAGCTTCAGTCCTGCCCTTAGAGTTCCCCTTTTATCATCTATCCCTCTGTCACCTTAGCTTTATCTGGTCTCATCTTAAAAAATCAGTCCAGGTGAAGTCAAATAGTTCTTCCTGGTTCAGACAGTATGGCACAATGGTTAAGGGCGGGGCCTGCTAAGCTACGTTTTTCAGAGCAGATTCAATTTTACATTCCTGAGTGATTGTTGCTGGTTTGCCTGTTTGTTCAGAAATGTTGTCCAAAATGCATGAAAACTAGACGGAAACAGGGGCATTCAAGCATCTCAAGAGTAAGGCCAACATCAGGACCACCTTACTACTTACTGATGTTCAGGCCCTCTCTCAAGAGTAAGGCCAACATCAGAACCACCTTACGGATTACTGATGCTCATGTGCTCTCCCTATATGACCCCAGTACACAGGGGTCCTTAACAGCTCAGTGGTAGGGCATTTGCCTGACATAAGCAAAGGCCTAGGTTCCATCCCCAGCACCAGAAAAAATTAAAATTAAAAAAAAGATAAGAGGAAGGGAAGGAAGCAACAAAGCAATGAACTCAACTTAAAAGACACGTAGATGATAGAGTAGTGAACTCTGCCTAGGGCGATCCAGACAAGTGGATAGTCAAATCTGCCTTAGAAGAATATTGACTTCTTCTGAGAGCTGCAGAAGGCTTTACCAGGTAAGATACCTGGCCTCTGGCACTCAACACCTGTGCAACTATGACGTCTATGCTTACATATCTAGCTTCATCACTGTGCTGTTGGATATATATAGTTTATGGAAGCCTAATGTAGCACATGACTATGTTTATATTAATTGAGACTGTTTTGTATTGTGAATATCAGAAAGAAATGGGCAAGTTACTGCATGTAGACAGATAAGCACAGCAAGAACATGGACTTGGCAGGTTTAGTGGGTTTTAGGGAAGACAGTTCATTCCCTGTGTTTGAGGTGACTGTAGAGAGGACTAGGAATAGCACAGTGCTCTAGAATTGGTGTGGAAAGCCTCAGAGACTCTGCTGCGACTTTGGACTTTATTCTGAGGTACCAGGGATACATTCAAAGTTTTAAAGCAGGGAAGATCAACCTTTATTTTAGAGGAATCTATGGTACTGGCATCAGGGTAGACTGCAAAAGGGGATGTTGGAGGTTCCCATTAGCTATTCTGTGAATGGAAAGAGGAAGGCCAGATACTGAAGAGAAAACTCAGTCTTGTTATTAGGATTAAGAGAATGGAAAGAGTTGAAAATCACCAGGTTCCTTGTATAAGAAGCCAAAATAGGAGAAATAAGAAGAGAATCAGGTAGTGGGAAGTAGAAGTTAGTGAAACAATTCTGAATATTCTGCATTTGAGGAGCCAACCTTTCCCAGGAAGAGCCATTCTGTTAGCTGAAAGATCAAGCCTGAAGAGAATTCGAAGTCAGAAAAAGAGTTTGAGGTGAGATCCTTGGAGCCTTTTGATCATCTGAGAGATACAGAGAGATGACATAACAGAGGAGAGAAACAAGGATGGACATTAAGGGTCTGTAGTGGTTTGGATGAGAATGGTCCCACAGGCTCATATATTTGAATGCTTGGTCCCCAGCTTGTGAAACTGTTTGGGAAGGGTTTGGAGGTGTGGCCTTGTTGGAGGAGGTGTTTCACTGGGGGGTGGGTGTTGAGGTTTCTAAAGTCCATGCCAGGCCCAGTCTCTATCTCTGTCTCTCTCTACCTGCAAAGTGTGGATCAGATATAAACTCTCATCTACTGCTCTAGCACCATGCTTGCTTGCTTGCTGCCATGCTCCTGCTGTAATAGTCATGAACTCACCCTCTGAACTGAAAGCACACCCCCATTTAAATGCTTCCTTTATAAGTTACCTTTTCAATGTTCAATGCCTTTTTATCTTTTAGAAAAAATATCCAAACCCAGCAGGCCCTTGCAAGTGGAGATGACACAATTTCAGAAGTCCTTTGTTTTCTGGCACTGTAAAAGGTAAGCTGGCATTCTTGAATTCAGGAGTGTTTCCCTGAGAGTTGAGAGATTTGTAGCTATAAGTAATATGAATGCTTTTGCAGATTCATCTCACCTGGGTGTTCATCAACAGGCCTTGAAATGTCTGTACAAGTCCTTAGACACAGGGGACAGCACAACACACAGCAAAAAAAAAAAAAAAAAAAAATGCTTGCCTAAGCAGCCAACAGTGGCATTTTTGAAATGCTGTCATTGTTCAGGAGGATGCTGGGATGCTAATGATCTAGATAGTTTCCAGTGGTGACAGAGGAAGGGAAGTACTGGCAGGGTACGTAAAGTAAGGCACACACAGTGCAGCCTGGCACATGACCCTGGGAAAGTCTGTTAATTCAGGCAGCGGTAGCCATCTCTGAAGTTCCTGGTGGAGAGAAAGAGATGAAGAGTTGGGCACTGGGGCGTTGGCGTACTCAGTAGAGTACTTGCTATGCAAAATAAGGATCCAAGTTTGGATCCCTAGCACCCATGTGAAAGCCGAGAATGTCTGTGTGCATCTGTAACCTGAGCCTTGGGAGGCAGAGGCAGACAGATGCCTTAGTTTGCTGGCCAGTCAGCCTGGCTGAATCAATGAGCTCTGGGTTCACTGAGAGACCCTGTCTCAGAATAAAGTAAACGTGTGAGTGACAGAGGAAGACATCCGATATCAACCTCTGGCTTTGACACGCGTGCACACTCACAGTCCTCATGCACAAGTACGTGCACACATGAACACATAGCACACATGCACACCAGCATGCACAAGCACACACACCTGCACATACACCCAGAATCACAGGTACACACAAACACACACACCTACCTGCAGGTACATTCACATGTACAAACACATACACACGAATACATAACACACGTATACCTTTCTGTCTCTCTTGTCTCTCTCTCAAGAATCAAAAGTTGAAGGATATACAACATTAATGAAAAGAATGATTAAGAAAACAAAGCAACATTGAATATCACTTTATTAAAATAAATCAGAAGCCATTATAGACAAATCTTTAAAGATAATATCACAATTATTTTCCTGTGGCTATGTTCAGGATGGGCTTTCTGGAGCAGGTAGAACAGAAGTGATGGACAAACTTCAAATAGGCGGAGGAAGAAGGATCACTGGAGGCAGGGAGAACAGAGGAACCACAAATGAGCAAGCTTGTCTGTAAAGTGGAGCATTGGGATGCCAGAGTGAGCATTTTGTCAAATGGGCCATTTAAAAAAAAAATACTATAGTTGCACAATTAATTTTATCACCATCTCAGTTGATGGTGACTTTATCCTATTGGCTGCTCAGGCTGCCAACCTTAGAGTCAGTCTTGGCTTCCCCACTTTCATCTGCCAGATCTTTTTATTCTCTTGTCAATTTTTTAAAGTTTTTTTTTTTAAATTGCTGTTTGCTATTGTGTGTGTATGATGTGTGTCCCTGTGTATGATATGTGTGTGGTGCGCATATGCCATAGCGTTCAGCAGGGGTCAAAACACAAGTATGGAATCCATTCTCTGGTTCCCCTTTTATGTGAGTTCCTGGTATTGAACTCAGTTCATTGGGCTTTCGTGGCAAGCTCCTTCACCCTCTGAGCCATCTTGCTGTACGTATACTGTTGGAAAATCTTTTTTTTTGTTTTGTTTTGTTTTTCGAGACAGGGTTTCTCTGTATAGCTCTGGCTGTCCTGGAACTCACTCTGTAGACCAGGCTGGCCTCAAACTCAGAAATCCGCCTGCCTCTGCCTCCCAAGTGCTGGGATTAAAGGCGTGCGCCACCACTGCCCAGCTTGGAAAATCTTTTATCTCCTTTTAGGACACAGTTGGAACCTGATTGCCTCTCACCTACCCCCACCCATGCCCACCCCCGCAAATGGCTAGCACAAGCCACTACAACTTCTGGTCTGGGTTTCTCCATAGGCCTCCACACTGGACTGCCTAATGGCCTCCCTGCCTTCAGCAGCACACCAACCAGATAGAGCCTCATTGAGTGTACATCAGACCATGTCACCTTGTTAAAACTTTGTTGTGACTGCTTAAATGATGGCAAAGTAAAGGTCAGCACACCTGCTGTGACCTCTGGGTGCGGACACCCCTGCACCTGTTCCTCTCTCCCTTACATGGCTCCAGTCACACTGGCCTCACACAGCACCCTCTGGTTCCAAGGTCTCAGCTGTGCTCTGCCAAGACTGTTCTTTCCCCAGAGAGCTGTGGGGTAATATTTTCTCACATGCTATCTTTTTATGGAAGCCTGCCTTTGCCTTGCCACTGAAACTTGTGCCTGTCCCTTCTTACCACTATCACGGCCTCAGTCGCCTTCTCCTATAAGGATGATTCCCTCTACTTCCCATAGAAGGCTGGCTGTTCAATGTTCCTTCTCACAGCTACATCGGACTTCCTTCCTTCCTTCCTTCCTTCCAGAGAATTCAACATCCTGGCTTGGGACTCACACAGGTCCAGAAATAGACCTGCTCTAGTCAGTGGCTTTTATGGTAAATGCTGAGCACAGTGTCTACTGTGGTCTGAATGGAAGAGGACATTTCTCAAGTGGGACTTTTGTTAGACTCATGTCTCAGCACTTAAGGAGGAGCCATCATTAGCATTGTATAAATTTGACTTTTTAGGATATGAAAACATCTATTAAACAGAATTAATTGTTTTCTTCTATTTTATAATCTTATGTATTTTCTCCCTGACTTTTGAAAACTACATAAAGCTACTTATGACCATATATACATATGTGTGTGTGTGTGTTCTCTGCTAAACATTTGTTTCATTCCCTAAAGGATTGAAATTAGCAAAATCAAAGCAATCTACCTAAAAATGTACATTAAAATCTTAACTTTCCAATTTTGTGGCTAAGCACCTTGAGGCTTGGGATCTGTCTGAAGTCACTCTGTTGGTGGACTATGAGTTAGTCCTGGTCATCAGGCCTCCTGAAAGCAAGTGGATCAATGATCTGTTATCCAAGACCATCTTCAAAATGGGTTTGGGCCAGTGTGCAGCTAGCTAGGTTGTTTTTATTTACTAGCTGGCACTAGCTAATAAAGTTGGGGCAAACAAGACCAAGCCACCATCACCCTGGCTCTCTTACATCAGGAATGATATTTAATTTGAAAATATATAGAATCCATTTAATAAAGCTTTGGCAATTCACCCTCTGGCATTAGCATTGAGAATTATTAATTACCACCCTGGTTCCACATGTGCGTATTTGTCTGTTTCGTAGGATCTAATGAAGAAGTGTTGGATAAAGTGCATTAAATATATTCTTAAGAAATGCCAATGTTAGGTTTTAAAATCTTCTAACCATAAGAAACAAGCGTGGGACTATGTTAATTAGATCAATGTAGCCATTCCATAATATACATATTTTGTAACATGTTGTATACCATAAATATGTATTATTTTTGAATATTTAAAATGTAAATTATTTTTTTTTAAAAAAAAAATGAAGGGGCAAAATGTTCAGCACACAAAGAAACAGGGTAACTGTTGTCAGGTGAAACCATTTTGTTGGGATGCAGAAGGGTAATCGTAGTAGCCAAGTCAGGGCTGCTCAGACACTTGAGAGGCTGGGGACTTCAGAAGAGACTCTGTCACCTTCCCTGTTATCTCCAAGACATTCCCAGTGCCAGGGACTAATGACCCTTTTTCTTTTTCCACTTACAGTTCTCAGACGTCACAAAATGGAAGTCAAGTTCTCCCATGTTTGTTGACATACAGACTTACTTTAGGCTAGGGATAAATTAACCGTAAGCGCAGGGTGAGAATCTGGATTGGCACGGAACACATGACTCTTTTATCTGTCATCTGGGCTAGGAATTCGTTTGCAGGGTAATTGCAGAGATCTTGCAACTGTTTATACAGCATTTGAAATCCTAGACTTCTACTCCCAGGAGGTCAGGGTCAGACTGTTTATGTCTCTCATCAGTTGAGTGAGAGTCCCTTTATTTTAAATGGTCCCTCCATCCTGCCCTGTTTCCGGGTAACCAACCTTCACCAAGAAACTGGAACAGGCAGCAGCAATTAGACAGGTTTTAAAGCTAGTTCCTTATCTTTCAAGTTACACAGATTTTAGAAGCTGTTTTGTATTTGCCAGGGAAAACCATAAGAAAATGGGGGTGTAGGATGAGCATCCTCAGGCTTACACAAGATTAAAGGCAAGGCATGCTCTATTTCTATTTTACAATTTGCTGTCCCAGAGCATTGGCTGTTTGGAATGCAGCCTATGCCCTGTTATTGGCAGGGATTTGGAATCAATTTACAGTGTGTGAGATGATAACACATGTTCTGGATCAGGGGCAGGGAATGTTCAGAGCTGTAACTCTGTCTGTCTTCCCATTAGCACAAAATCTTGCAAACTTGAAGCTGGAGAAGTGCCTAAAAATGCTAGCTAGGCTCAGTGTGTGTGTGTGCATTTGTAAATGCAACACAAAACATAGGCCCAGGATAAATGCCGTAAACTGAGGTCATCAAAAAAATAAATAAATAAATAAATAAGACAAAAACCACCTCCATTTACCAGATCTCCAAATACCAGATCTCCTGGTATTTAGTAGAGATGCTACTTTTTGTGAACTAGAAATACAGCTGAATGCACATTGACATCTGCACCTAGTGTTCCGATGATGTTTAACAACAGCTGGAGAACGCATCTGAGACTCAGTGGTGGGGAGAAGAAACTCAGTGGAAAGCGTCCGTTTTAATAAGGTTACAGAAATATGTGTACAAAACTCAGACAGTGTAAGTTGAAACCTGATACCCCCCGAGGCATGAGGTAGAAGCTGACTCTTGGCTCTAGAAGCTAAACAATCAAGTAACGTGTATGTGCAAGCATGAGGCAGGCGTCCTTCAGAAGCCTTTGTGAAACCAAATGGCAAGGCTTAGCCAAAAGATGAAAAGCCGTTCTTCAAAAGATGAGATTTGCACATTGAGATGATCAGAGTTATTTAAATCTTAAAACCTGTTGTGTTCTGGACCCTTGTAATGAATGACTTACGGCTTTTACTTTACCTGTATACATATATATATATATGTGTAAATATATATACGTGTGTGTGTGTGTGTGTGTGTGTGTGTGTGTGTGTATTCTCTGACGATGGTCCTGAGTGAATGAATGCCAGTGGCCATATGATTTTAAATATCCAGACTATAAAGTCATTGCACAAATCATAATTGACTTGTATTTTTCGATCATTTGATGACACAACTGACTTAAGTACGTCTGAATTATGTATCACCAAAATTTTGCCAAAAAGAATCTGATTAAGTAAATGGTCAAGAAAAAAAGCACAGCTTCAGTTTGAAGAGAGATTATCTTATCATTGCTTCTTTGAGTTTATAAGTATAAGAATTTGTGAAATGAGCCGGACTTGGGCTGAGGCAAGATTACTTGAGCCTAGGAATCTGAGGTCAGTATGGGCAACATCGCAAACTCAGTCTCAATGAAGAAAGAAGGGGTGGGGCTGTGCACAGTGGTGTCAAGCTTGATCCATGGTACTGACAAGAAAGAAGGCTTGCCTAACATGTTCAAGGCCCTGGGTTTGATCTCCAGCATCACATGAACCAGGTGTAGCTTAGAAGGTAGAGGCAGAAAATCAGAAATTTAAGGCTATCCTTGGCTATATAGTGAGTTCGGAGAAAACCTGGGGTACATGAGAACCTGTCTCAAAAAAAGCTTATAAAACCATCTCTTGATTTTGTTGTGCCAGGAAACATTTGTGAACCCCCCAAAGACTACCAAGGAGCCTATTCCGATGCAGTCACATTAGGGTCTCTTTATCAAGCTGGAGCTTTGGGCCATACCACCTTCTCTGACTCAGGAGAATGGGAAGGTGTGTGGGGCGGTACTGGGGGTGGGGCAAGCCCAGCTTCAGGCAAGCATTTATAGAGGCAAGAAGGGGGTATCTAGCATGGTACACATCTGCTTGAGGGGGCCATTTTGGCCTTTAACATAATTGGCTGGTGCTGGGAACTGAACCATAAACTTAACTTCTCCTCTCCTCCTGATTGGTGGTTGTTAGGAAGTGAAGTTTCAGGGGCGGGCTTGTAACCTGGAGGTACAGATTTGTTGGGGAATAACCTGGAAAGTGGTGCTAGATCCAGGTCTTGTTGGGGGGAGGGGGGGCGGTGTGTGACCTGGAAACTGGAGCTAGGTACAGGCCTATTCGTTAACTTGAGTTCAACCTTAGATCAGGTTCTCCAAGATGGAGTCTGAACCCAATAGATCTGCCTCTCAATTTGAGTATTTTGTCAAAGAACACCATGGCTAGCTTTGCAGTCTCATGTAGAGTGACAGTCTAGTGTGTTAGTCACCTTTTCATGCTGGGACAAAATGCCTGTGAAAATGACTTAAAGGAAGACATTCTTTTGGTGGATGATTTTGGAGGTCTCCATCCATTGCCCCCTGAGCTCTCATTTGTCATGAGGCAACACATGATAAAGAGATTGCATGGCAGAGCAGAGCTGATGGCCGCAAGCAGAAACACAGAATGAAACACAATGAGGGACTGGGGACAGGGATCGTCCCTAGGGGCCTAATCCTTTCCACTAGGTCCCATTTCCCGAGTTTCCACCACAGTCTATTGAATTATGAACCCATCAATGAACTAATCTGTACGTGAGGTCAGAGCCATCATGATCCAGTTATTTCCCCAGATCCCCTCCTCCTCTGGACAGCGCTTCACTGGGGACCAAGCCTTGAACATATGCACCTCTGTGTGTGTGTGTGTGGGGGGGTGTATCTGTAACCATACCGTAACACCATCTTCATCTTAAGAGCAAGCATCATAAAGCTTCCCCCCCCCACCGGCAAAGTGCTTCTACATATCTTACTCTATCAAACTTTACCTCCCTACTCCCTTTACTCTAAGATAACACATGGGCTTTTTCTGGAAAGGTGGCCAATTTTAATATATGAACATCATTTTTTCCTGATACTTGACTTTATTACAATAATTCTCCTGGACAACTAGGATCATTCTAGCCATTCCCTGTCTGGAAGCTGCTCCTTGTGAACTGCCAACCTGTGGACAAATTCCTGTTATAGAGATGTCTGGGCTGAGTTGCTCTATAGAAGAACAGGGTAATCCAGTCACTCTCCTCTTCCATGTAAGCCTCCCACACCTCTCTCACTCTCTCTTCCCGATGACCCCACTCCCCAGCCTTCCAGTTTGTCTCCCTAAGCATGCAAGATTTATCCCTTTATAAAAGGGATAAAATGATAGGGTGTGTGTGTGTGTGTGTGTGTGTGTGTGTGTGTGTGTGTGTACACGTGCATGCACGTGCTTGCATGTACACGAATGCCACCTTTGCACACTTCCACAGGAAGTCAGAGGACGATTTGCTGAGGTCAGTTCTTGTACTATGTGAGTCCTAGGATTTGAACTCAGGCCCTCAGGCCCTCAGGCTTGGCAGCGAGTGCCTTTACCTTGAGGTATCTCACTGTGCCTCCTGCAAAGGAGAATCCTTAGACCATTTGATCGGGAAAGGAGCACAGAGCCTCTTAGGCTTCCGTAAGTTTTTGAGTAGTAATTTGTGTTTAAGCAAACCCCTTCACCCATGTTGACCCCACCAGTCACCCAGTCACCCTCCCAGATGGAACCCCATCTCCTTTCTTCCTTCACAAACCCCACATTCTGCCCAAAGTCAGACCTCTTCCTCCTTCACATTTTTCCAGTCAGAAGTTCCTCTCATTAGCACTTCCTCCTACCTCTTCCTGTTTACAATATTAAAATGTATACTCATGTGTCATATATATATTTGCCATTGAGTACTTCCTCCCTGAGGCTGTTCTTTGTTTTTTATGCTTAAGGCTTTACCTGGCATCTTTCCAGTTTGAGCTTATAAATAGCATTGCCATAAATAACTCGCAAAATATATTTACATTGTTTTCTCTAAACTTCTAGTAACTACCACTGTGTCAAGGGTATGGCCATTTTTAGGGCTCTTGTCCCTTATTCAGGTTTTCTTCAAGGAAGGGGATTGTCTCAAAATATCTTTGCTATTGTAGGAGTGGAGTTCTTCAAATCCTTCCCAATACTAAATTTTACAATAATTCACCTTTTTTTTTCTGGTGCTATGAACTTATATACAATGACACTGCAGGGGCTGAAGCTATATATAGTTGGCATGAGTTAAGCCTTGGGGTTCATTCCCCAGCATCAAAGCTAAATAAAATAAAATGCTACCACAGCTGTCCCGATTTGCACTTTTAGGTCAGGCACTCTATCAATAAAAAAATATTCAGGGGTAGGGAACGTGGGTCAGTGGGTAAAAGTGCTTGCCCTGCCACCGTGATGACCTGAATTTCAGCTCTAGAACCCACATAAAAAGCTGGACTTGGGTGGGGTGGTGCATATCTGTGAACCTAGCACTCCTGTGATGGAGACAGGAGATTCACCCTGAAGCTGGCCAATGCAACACAGAGACAGAGACATCACAAAAGACTTTGCCTCAAAATAATATTAGTAATTATTAATAATAATGAAGTAATAATAATATAACAACAATAATAATGGGGAGAACTGACTCCCCAAAACCTGTCCTGGGGTCTCCACATGTGCACCTGCCAACACAGTCTCTCTCTCTCTCTCTCTCTCTCTCTCTCTCTCTCTCTCCTCTCTCTCTCCCTGTACACTGTTTGTATATGTGTGTGTATGTAACTCACCTAGACAGACATCAAGAGAACCTCTTTCTGAGCTAGGATTCAAACCCAGGCAACCTAGCCCCTGACTCTACAAATATGCCAGAGCATTTTTGCTACAACAGACTAAGTTCAGTGCATGTGTATTCCCTCTCTCTCTCTCTCTCTCTCTCTCTCTCTCTCTCTCTCTCCCTACCTCTCTCATTACCTATCTACTGTTTCTGTCTCTCTAACTCTGTCTCTCTATCTGTCTCTGTCCCTCTTTATCTCTGTGTGAGCGAGCCTGTGTGTGTGTAGAATTGCCCATTCAGTTACTGAGAAGGCCACCTCACAGGAGGGCAGAACATGACATCTGACTCCACACCTTTTTAGACACAAAGCTCTCCATGCTTATGTCAGAATAGAAGCTTCTGATCATGATTAGTGAGGACCTTCACCTGTACAGAAAACTAATTCCTTGTGACTTAATCCTCACAGCTTGGCTGGCCATTGATGATGTGAGGAGAAACAGCCTTTCAGCCTGGGAAGAACATAGCAGCCAAACAAGACATGCAGAGACATAACCTGAGGCAACTCTACCGCCAACAGTAGCATGAAGGGAACAGCAAGAAGCATCACAAACTGGAGCCCGGCTCTTAAGAGAGTCTTCGAGACAGTGGGTCGGAGCCAAGGAGCAGAATCACAAACAGCTGGAGTTGGAACCTCAGCCCATGGCTGCTGGGCTGCTGAAGGAGGGCTGTGAGGGAAGGAATCACACAGATGCATTCCTGAGACATTTGCATTTCCAGAAAGTAGTGGGAAATACAGGATGTGGGAGAAGAACACTGTTTAGGGCTCAGGGAACTTTGGTTCCCATTCTCGATGGCTACATGACCCCTGCTCCTCTCTAGGGCCCTCATTCTGTGTGAGCACTTTAAGCTGTAAGTGGTGTGCTGGGGTTGAAACCTGTAGGGTAGATAAATATCCAAGAAACATTGGCAATCATCAGTGGATGAGGAAATATGTATGCAGATTACAGCAGTAACAATATTACCAAATAGCAATTAAAGGCCCACGCCTCCTCTTTCTGAATCTTCCCAATAGATATGATGGAATGACACCCCACCCATCCTGAAATTTTTACTATATATTAAAGATTATCTGAGTCCTGAATTCTTTTTAAAGATTTACTTTGTGTGTGTGTGTGTGTGTGTGAGAGAGAGAGAGAGAGAGAGAGAGAGAGAGAGAGAAAATACACATGCACTGAACTTAGTCTGTTGTAGCAAAAATGCTCTGACATTTTCATAGAGTCAGGGGCTAGGTTGCCTGGGTTTGAATCCTAGCTAGAAGGAGGTTCTCTTGATGTCTGTCTAGGTGAGCATTTGGTCCTTTCATTGGCAGGGCATTTTGTTGTTGTTTAATTTTATATAGGTATATACTACATGCCCGACCTGTTTTTTTAAGATTTGTTTGTTTGTTTATATAGAGATGGGGAGCTGCCCTGATGCCTAGGTTGGTCTCAAACCTCTGGGCTAAAATGATCCTTCCATAGCCTGCTGTAGCTAGAACCACAGGCATGTGCCACTGTGCCTGGCTCTTCCTGTTCTTGTTAGCTCTGAAAAGAGACACTGATCATAGGAAGATGGGCAGATGAACCCTTACCTAAGGAGCTCGTTTCTCAGTCAGTGGGCATTTGTATATGGCCTTTGGAGGCAAAGTAAGAGAGCCTTATCCTGGTGAAGGTGACTCTGACTTAAATCTGTGTCAAATGGAAGAACTGAGGTTAGTGTCTATGAAGGCCAGCTTGGCATTGAAATTGACTTGGTGACACCCTTTTATTAGCCATCTCTCCTCTTCTGCAGTGTCCATCCAGATGCTCAGGTTTTGTCTTATTCAGGATCTCCTGCCCCTCCTCCACACACACACACACACACACACACACACACACACACACATAAACTTTGTCAAGTGATGCTAGATGGGCTATCCAGGTGTATGGGGGGGGGGAACCAGACCCCCTTTATCATGCCTCCTTCAAAATATGTGGCTCCGGAGTGCTGAAGCAGCAAGTTGTTATTTGAACTTTATGTGCCAAGCCTAACACAATTGTAATTTGAAGGGACGCCGATCCAGGAAGCTGTGAAGCTACTCTACATGGTAAATTCTGAAGCAGTAAAAATTGATGAATTTTAAAAGTTCAGGTTTCTGCTTTTCAAGCCCTCAGGTTAGGGCAGAAAAACACTCAAAGCTAAAAGTGGAAAGGACTTAAAGGATGTATCATTTTATGACTGTCTTTAAAAGGCCATGGGGGTGAAGCGTCTTATAAGCCGTAAAGCATTAAAGAGAGGTTATTCAGATGGCTAAGTTAGATAATTGGTCATTTAGCTCTGGAAGCTGGTATAAAGTGAGTTTGGGGAGCTCCTATGACAGCCGAATTATAGGACTTAACTCGTACAGTACAACGTGATTACCTCAGTTAAATGGAAAGAACACCCCCCCCCCTTCCCATCTCTGTTGCTCAGTATAAGGTTGCTTCTGGAATCATGGAACATTCAATAACCAGAGAAGGTCTTTGTGGTTTAGATATTTTGTTAAAAAGTGTTCCATGATTCTGGTCCCATTGTGACTTTTGCTCAGTATTTCCAATGACATGCTTTTTGTTGCTGTTGATGTTGTTCTTAGGTTTGAACCCAAAGCCTCGAGAATGTCAAGGCAAGTGCTCAATTACTAAGCCATACAGCCAGCTTCATCTGGTTACATATGTTCAAATGATCACTGTTACTGCAGTGGTCAGCATGAGTTCAACTACCTGTTCACTTGAGGATGTTAAGAAGTATTGTCCCAGTGCCCCAGAGTATAGATTAAGAACTGGTTTTGAATTCTAGTTTTGCTCTCACTGACTTAGGACTGAGCCTTGCTTCTCTGTGCTATGAGGCAGATGTTAGTGTCCCCTCCAGGTCACTTGTGGTAGCATTAGGAGGTGGCACCTTTGACAAGTGCTCAAGTTGTGATTTGCAGATGAAATGCCCCCGAAGGCTCCAGTGTTGGTCCCAGCTGGAGCTGCGGTTTTGGGAGGTGACAGAACTTTTAGGAGCTGGAGCCTAGCCTCGGGTGGTTTTGGTCAGACATCCTATCATAGTGGTGAGAAAAGTCACCAGCACAAAGGTAGAACCCTCATAAATGGGACTGGTGCCTTGTAAAAAGACCTCAGAGAACTTCTTGCCACTTTTGTGATAAGACATATCGAATAGATAGAATTAGGAGTTGGACCATCACCAGACACTGGATCTGTGTTAACCTCAGGCTCCTCCTTCTGAGATCATGGGGAACCAGTCTGTGTCATTTTCAAGCCACCCAGTCTATTCTGATACAGAAGCCTTAATGGACTAAGACACTGTGTCTCTCTGTGGGAACAGTAGTGCCTATATTCTGTGGGGTCATTGGAGGGATGGAATGCCTTACATGCAAAGCATTTAGGGCAGTGCTTTGCACATCGTGAATGCTACAAGAACATTTCTAATGTCATTTCTCAAAGCAGCAGCTGCGTTGCCATCACTTAAGATGGTGGTTCTCAACTGTGGGTTGCAACTCCCTTGGGGGATCACATATCAGATGCCCTGCATATCAGATATTTCATTACGATGTAGAACAGCAGCAAAAATTACAGTGCAAAGTAGCAATGAAATAACTTTAGGGGTTAGGAGTCACCACATGAGGAACTGTATTAAAAGGTTGCAGGATTAGGAAGACTGAGAACAACTGCTTTAAGATGTAAATGGTGCCGGAGTTGAAAAAGTAGGTAGCATTTCTGCTTCCCAGGGTAGGGCTAGGTATTATGTTGTTGTTTATGTAGGATCTTAAGTAATGGTTTTCCCCAAGACCATGTTACCAAGACATTGCCTCAATTTTCTTTTTTTTTTTTTTCCCCTTTGGTTTTTTGAGACAGGGTTTCTCTGTGTAGCTCTGGCTGTCCTGGAACTCACTCTGTAGACCAGGCTGGCCTCGAACTCAGAAATCCGCCTGCCTCTGCCTCCCAAGTGCTGGGATTAAAGGCGTGCGCCACCACTGCCCGGCTGCCTCAATTTTCTTGCTGCTCTTGGATAGTTTATCATTTCCAACAATGAGGGAGAAAAACAAGCCAGGATGCAGTGTGGAGATCTGTACATTTTGATTCCCCAAGCAAGCAATCTCAATCACAAAGAAAAACTCATTACGTTAATGTATTTTCTTCCTTAAAGGTTTGTGTGGATAACTGTTTTGGTGGGCCACACAGCAGCAGTACAGCGTCCGTAGAAGGACAAGGTCTGTGTGCTTAGATGCATGGAGACTCAAAAGAAATAATATGACAGATTTTACAGAGTTTCATATTGCCTTTATCACTGTAATGGCATGTGGAGAGGCCATTTTATAGTTAGTTGCAGCTCATTCCATAAGCTTTACAACTATAGCTGGCTCTTCATAGAGGTTTTTTAAAAAATTACTACAAATATCCTGTATCAAGTAGAAATAAACCCTGATATAAAGAAAGGTTTCTAATTTAAATTCTTATCAAGAGACAGGGTGGTGAGATGAGGTAGAGTTTCAACAAGGGTTAGTTGTTTCTTTTCCTAGCCTTGGTTTCTAAGTAAAATAAGGATCATGCTAGTTCCGTCAGGTTCTTATGAAGTATATAGTCATGTAGGTACCATGAGTTTCCAATGACAGATTAGAAAGAGGAACTTCTCTTTTAGAACATAGTTCCTGGCCATGTGGTTTGGCTTTTAGTCAGTGAGTCTATAGAATGAGATGCTCTCTTTGCTTCAGGCATCCTTGAACTAGGGCTTAGCATGGTTAACTCCAGCCCCTCTGCCTCAGACACTCCATGTACAAGCAAACACAACAGCACTACATACATGATGGATTGTGAGTGTCCGATGTGGTGATCAGGACATAGGGACTTCGGCAGAGAAAACAGAGTGGGGGCTGTTGAGATGGCTTCTCAGGTAAAGGTACTTGCTTTCAAGACTGATAGATAATCTGTGATTGTTCCCCAGCCTTCCACGTGATGGGAAGAGAACTGGATCCTGGACATCTGTGAGTCTGGGGCCAGGCTTGTCCAAAATGGCCAGTTCCAGGACAGCCAGGCATAAAATAAGATAAAAAAAATATAATAAAAGAAATTTAAAAGAAGAAAGTACAAAGGTTCAAAGATGGGTTTAGTACTGGTGGGCTTGAAGAACACGAAGACCATTGGGCTGAAGAGCACTGGTTATTGAAAGGCCAGGCTAAGCAGTCAGGAGGTGGGCATGGATAGATCTCTTATAGCTCTTACAGGACAGCTTTACTTTAATCTAAATTCCATTTCTGCTGCAGAAAACTACCAGAGAACTTCATGCACAACCTGGGCTCTGTTTTAAATGGCCATTCTGGATCTGGTACAATTGTGATGTAGGGAGCCCAGGAGCAGAGAGGCCAGTACAAGGACACATAGACAGCAGCTGCGTGAGAGCCTGGGGAACAGGCACTGCGGTAACAGGGATGGTGGAAAGGCAACCATGGGAAATATTCTGGAAGTGGACGCATTATGGGTTTTTCGATAAATTTAAAGGGTATAAAGGGAAGAAGAATTAAATAAGACTCCTGGCTTGTGGCTGGAGGAGCTAGGTAGATGGTGGTATCATAATTAAACTTAAGACTCGGAGGTAGTTAGTCTGGATAGATGGAATTAAGAATTTGAGCCATGTTACATTTGAGATGCTTATAATACAGTGAGCTATTAATGACAAGCAGGCTTTTAGATATGCTAAAAAATTAAGGCTCATATCCTTAGAGATAATAGTAACACAGGGCCACATGAGTGCATTCGGAGACGGTATGAAGGGTACCGAGGACTACACCCTGAGACTCTTGCATTAAGGTTGGGAGGAAGAGGATGCCATGAAATGCCTAATGTCTTAGCCTGTTTTACACTGCTGCCACAGAATACTACAGACTGGGTAGTTTATAAGGAAAGAACTGTATTCCTAACTGTTCGGAACCTGGGAAATATCATACTTGTTTGTGCATGCTGTGAGGGCCTTCTTTCAGGGCAGAGAATTCTTAATAATCGCAGACACTAGAGGCTTCAGGAGGTAAGATGGGGTGAAGTTATTGCAAGTGGGCTACCGAGGTGGCTCACCGGGCAACCATGAAGACCCACAGTTCAAGTCCTGGATGCACATGGTGGAAAGAAAGAATGACTCCATGGGGTAGCCTTTAACTTCCACCGTACACTCACACCGATCTACACGATACATAAAGGTAAACACATTTCTAAAGAATGTCGTAGCAAAAAGAGCGCCTTTGAGTCAGAGCTGAAGCTTAGATCCCAGTGGCTTTAGTGAAATTCTTGGTCTTGTTTCATTGTGGTGAGGCCTAAAACTGACCGAGGGGCCAGCAGAAGGCTGCTGCATATACAGGAATTATTCCAATGTTGGAATGATAAGTGATGTGTCAGTAAATAGGTAACTCGTGCATCTGAAGCATCAGTATCAAATTTAACTCTTTGTAGGTGTTCCACAGTGGGAATAAATGATAGTATGATTTCTAGCACTTATTGAGCAGCTAATGCCAGATGTTTAGCATGTCTTATCTCGTCTCATCTTCACAGTACTTCCTGTGACTTAGCATGCTTAATCTTCTCTAGATTAGGGTTGTTGGGTTTACCACTTGAGTTAAATTTATGTAGGATGGGTTGAGATATAATTTGTGTCTAGACTCACTTTTCATCTGTACTCTTAAAAAAAAAGTTTAAAAACACTGTTTAACGTCATAGATATTTTAAAATAAGAATCAGTATGGTCATTGTGGTTTTGTGGTGCTGAGGAGTAAAGCCAGGTCTTGTGAATGGGACAAGGGCCATGCTACTGAGCTACATTGCCAGCCTTCTTTTTCTTTTTAATTTTGAGGCAAAGTCTCATAAAGTTGCCTAGGTGGTCTTTGTATGAACTCTATTGCCCCCAGGATGGCCTGGAGATCTCTATTCTTCTGCCTTAGCATTTCTAGTAATCAGAATTTATAGACCCTGGGCCACTAGGCAGAGTTGAGGGTGAGTTTTTTGTTACTGTGTTTTGCTTTTTGTTTTTAGCTTATGATGTAGATTTGACAACAACAACAAAGTTAAATAAAAAGAATAAAGATTTTCCTCAATTTCTCAGCTCTAACCGTCTGTGGCTCGATCATTGACAATGCGATAGCAGAAACACAGCACGAATACATGGGTGTTATCTTTGGAGAACAATTTTACTTCAAAACATGGAAGCTGTTTAATGGGCCATACCTTCCTGTTGCTCATGAGTCAGCATGAAGCATACCTCCAGAGAAGGCTGAGTGGGTCAGATTTATCTAAGAAGACAGCTGTGTGATCCTGGATCCTTCTCCAGCCTCATGACCCTGCAGATACATGCTTCTGGCTTGGTGAACAATCGTCAATCACCCACTTTGTAAAGACCTCAAGGGGAAAGTAGCAGGCTGTCCTGGAAAACCTTTGGTAGGAGAACAAATGAGAGTGGACTCAAATATGGCCTATGGCAATAGTCCTCAGTCTTTTAAGTAGTTCTCATTGACAGTGTGATACTTTTTAATATGGGACTTTATTAGTAAAAAGATAAAATAATTTAAAAATCGGTGGAGTTTTGCATCGTGACTTGTAAATTAAACCTGTCAATATTTGCTTGTTTTCTTAGTATAGGTTTAAAATTAATTAACATTTAATTTAACATATAATTTTAACATATAATAAATAAGTAAGGGAAAATGGAAAACCCCTAATATGGGCTATTCAAGTGTTGGTTTTGTGGCACTGTGACTCGAATCAAGAACCTTCCATGTGCTAGCCAGGCTACACCACCGGCCCAGTACACAGTCTTCTGTTTTGTTTTGTTTTGTTTTGAGACCATTTAATGTAGTGAGTGAATTTCAGCATCTGAGGGGCAAATAGAAACCTAGAGAAATAAAAAAAAGGGGGGGTCCAATGGGATAGGACAGGACACCCTTGCTAGGGATCTAGAAAAAGAAAAAGAAAGAAAGAATTGGAGCTGCTCAAGCTGGGCAAAGCAAAGTGACATGGAGACATTTGCTTTAAGTGTTAAATATGGCAAAGAAATCAGATGGTTTAACCTCATTTAGAATTACATCCAGACAACGAGACTGGGTTCACAGTCTGGTATTATGAAGAGAGTATCCATCGTTCATATTGTCTTTGTCCAGCATCTGACCTGCTATGTGACCACGTTTCTTCGTTTCTTCCATAGTCTAGACTGGAAGGCTCCAGAAGCAATTAAACAGAAGATCAATGTAGGCAGACAGGTGTACACCATCACTTCCTGCAGCTCACACTCTCTGAGTTTCATACGAGCTACGTTTGCTGCACTCGGCAAGTCCATTTTAAAAACAGAGGTAGAAAATACACTTTCAAGTATGACTTACACTACTGATTAATGTTGGAAACGGGGAGGCATTTGTGTCCTCCACTTCAACTACGTTTGGTAAGCGGCTGGCTCACTTTTGCAGTCTGATTCTGCAGGTACATCTGCAGGGTTCTTGAAGGTCTAACCTAAGCTCTCCCACCTGTCACGACTTGGACAGTCTCCACAGAGGGCGCTGAGCTCATTACCGCCACGCGGCGCTGAGGTCAGCCTCTCGGGTGTTGGGAGAGCTTTTTATTCTAAATTACAGACCTTGCAGCCACCGGATATCCTCGCTGCTTAACTGGCAGTAGCTATGCGGCTGCACTCGCGTTTCCTGACAACCACAGCAATATTTCCACTAATATCCAGTTCAAGGCCAAGCGCTGGGGCTACGATTCATTCCCAGGACCCCTCCCCCGGGGTTACTGCCCCTAACGTAGCCCGGGTGTCATCAACAAAGAGAACCTTATGCAAGTTCACGAGAACACCCTCTCCCCTTGGGCCGCGAGTCCCAGCCCCCAGAGTCAAACTGCTGGGGGCCTCGGGCACGTGCTGCGCGCTGTGAGCGTTCGCATTGTCCTCATCCCTTCGCTGCCCGCCGCGTTCCATCCCCTTCTATCTGCGGAGCACACGCGCACGGGAGCAAGCGGCGCGCCGGCGCTGAACAGCAGTCCAACAGCTGCGGGGGCGGGACCAACAGCGGGGGGCGGGGCCGGGACGCGGGGGCGGGCCCGGGGCGCGGCTAGGCGGCCGCGGCGCCAGCAAGCGAGAGAACGAGATCGCTGCGAACTAGCGCGGCGAGCACCAGCATGGCGGGGCTCCGGCGCCCGCAGCCCAGCGCCTACCGCCGCACGGCCGCTGCCGTGAACCTTCTGCTGGGCGTCTTCCAGGTCCTGCTGTCCTGCTGCCGTCCGGGAGGGGCTCAGGGACAAGGTCAGCCCGTCGTCGGGGCTGGCTGTCCTCGCCGCCCCGCCCCCCCTTTCTTTTAGGGAACTGTTGAAATCTGTGAGGGTTCGCGGAGGAAGGGGATGCGGGCGGCCGGGGAAGGCGGGCTGCTGCAACCCTGCGTCCGCAGCGTCCCCTCAGCGGCTCTAGGCCGGGCCAGGAGCGGGCAGCGCGGAGCTCAGGGACCGCTAGCCGCGCGCGCCCCGGAGCCTTTGTGCGCGGGCCCCTGCGCCCCGGGCGCATCCCCCGCTTTGTGTGGCGCGCGGGTGCCTCGCCGCGCCCGGCTTCCTGCAGCTTTGTTTCCCCCAGCCCGGTGGCTCGGGGGTCGCCGTGCCTGGTGTGGCGGCCGCATCCCCTGGTCCGGACCAAGCCCGCACGCCCTCAACCTTCTGGACCCCGGGGTCGCCGGCTGGGCATTGTATTTGCATTCTCGGCTCACCCCTCGGGTGGCCTCCCCTGCGAGGGGAGAAGGAGACTTGTTTGGGGCAGGCGGGTGGCACGAGGGGACGGGCGAGGAAACAGGAAGCGTTTCTTTTCCGTGCATTACAAACGCGGTGTGTTTTTTGGTGTCCGTGCAGCGTTTGAGCCCTTGCCGAACGTGGTGGAGCTGTGGCAGGCAGAAGAAGGGGAACTCCTGCTGCCCACTCAGGTGAGGAGGACCAGTGACAGGGCGGGTGTGGGCGTGTGAGGGAGGAGAGGCCTGGAGGTTGCCGGCCTTCCCCCCAGTGGAACAGGAGCGCTCGGGTCACTTTGCAAGGCAAATAAACGGTCGTGCCGAGCCTGAACACCTGGCAACGGTGGCTCTTCTGCCTCCTCCCGCGCCATGTGACAGGGTGTGAGTCCGGGCCGCCCCAAGTTCAGAAGGTGGGTGTCCAGGCCACCTCAGCAGGGTTGTGTGTCTCACAGCCTTGCTCCTGGCTAGTGGCGGCTTCCTTGGCTTGATAGAGGTCCAGGATGGGCGGAGGGCTTGCTTCTGGGTCTACACTGCTGTCTCTAAGCCGTCGGGTGTGGTGCGGATGGCGAGTGGCTGGAGGGTTGAACACAATGGGAATATTGATTTCATAAATGTTAGTGAGTGGTACTTGCCATTAGCCTAAGTAGCTTTGGGATGAAGAAGTGACTTTAAAGGAGTATAATCTTGGAATTTCTCCAAGTGTCTTTAATTCCTGTTAGAACACACCCACTTAAGAACCTGAATTTCAGGTTTTTTCACCCCCCTACGATGATATAATGATTACATGTGGAAAAATAATTGCTAACGTTTTATTGGGAATCTGTAGCATAGAGGGCTTCAGGCTGCAACGGATGTTGTACAGCAAAGCTTTTGTCTTGAATTGCATGTTTCAGTTATGCAAGAAATTCTCATTGACTTGCAAAAGGTACTTGCAAAATTAAACATAATTTTGAAAACATAATTTTGATGACTGTTTTTCACCAGCAGTCTAGTAGAGACCCAAAAATGCATTTGGGGGTGTGTGTGTTCGGAGTGATAAGAGAACATGAGTTTGCCTGTTCAAAGTGTTTACTTCCCATGCTGGTGGCAGCACTAAAATCAGGGTGTTCAACTCCAACTTCTCTGCCGCCTCCAGCTTTACCGGTCTCCCTCTCACTGAAGGTCAACAGTGCTGGCTTTGAGATACTTGGAATATTCATTTTGACCAGGGCCAATGAATAACAGCTTACAGGCAGAGGTGATTTTTTAGAAGACACTTTCCCAGATCTTTCCTGAAGGCCAGCAGGCTCCAGGAAACCCACCCTTTGAGAGTAAGCCCCACTAGCAAGTAGTCTTTCTTCTAAAAGTGTATTCCCAAATGGATTTTTAACCCTTGATTCTAAATAATACATCTGTTTTGAAAAGAGAGGAACTAAACAAACCAACAAAAGTCTCAAAGCTGAAATCAGTTGTAACTTTAGCTGAAACCCTGCACGTAGCACTTGGTGTGTTTATTTTAGTAATACATGTAAATATCAGATGCTTAACAGCAGCATGAGTGACCTTTGACCCAGAGAATTCTTCATTGTAGGGGCTGTCCTGTGCACTGTAGTATGCCAAATATCATTCCTGGTCTTTGCCCCTTGGATGCAGTGACACTTTCACTACAGTCGTGATATCGTTGTCTCTCTCTCCATTCTGGGTGTTTGCTGTTGTTTTAAAATAAGCTCTTGCAATGTTGCCTCAGATTCCTCCACTCAAGCCATCCTCCTGTTTCATCCCTGAGTTAGCTGGAGCTACAAGAATGTGTCTTCCATTGGACCTGGCTCCAACCACCAGTTTTACGAAGTGAGAGTATCCCAGTACAGTGCAGTTTGCTCTGATAAAAATGGTTAGGATTGAGAATGTGTCACTCCAGAATACTCACCACACAGAGCTGTTGATAGGTAGGGTATTTTAATCAACAGTGGAGTGAAAGTGAAACTAATATTCACAATAATTTTCTGCATATGTCATCTCTATAGGTGTGCCCTTTAGATACTGTACCACTGTGCATAGGCTGCCTGGGCAGGGAGGAGGGATGTGTGTATCTTAGATACTGAGTGTTCTAAAGAAGGTCATTTGGAAGGAGTTCTTTTCAAAGAACTTAGAATTATTTCCAAAAAGGTTTTCTTGTGTATGTCATAAGAGTTTGGAGAATATTTATAGGTGTCATGTAAATCTCATACCTTCCATTCAGGAAGACCAGAAAATGGCTTTGGAACCTAAACGTTGTCAATGAGAGGTAAAATTGGAACGTCAAGATGTTGTGTTCAATGAACAGTAGATTTGCCCAATATTGATTATTTATACAGTTACTTACTTGGAAGATTTTTTTTAACCTTTTCTTATGGAACACTAAGTGATTAAGAACTTGTTACTCATCATTCATAAAAAAAGAAAAATGAAGTTGGGCAGTGGTGGCGCATGCCTTTAATCCTAGCACTTGGGAGGCAGAGCCAGGTGGATCTGAGTTCGAGGCCAGCCTGGTCTACAGAGCAAGTTCCAAGACCGCTGGGGCTACACAAAGAAACCCTGTCTTGAAAAACCAAAAAGGAAGAAAGAAAAAAACCAAACTGACTTGTTACAAGCTGCCAGACCAGGTGTGGGTCCTGATGAGCCCCACTTAGCCTGTTAAATTACCCTCTTTTTGTTGTTAGAGGTTGAACCCAGGACCTTGCTTGTGCTAAGCATGTGTTCTAGCCGCCGGTCTGTATCTGGGCCCAGCACCTCTTTTTTTTGTTTCCAGTTTTCTCACGGGCAAAGTGGGGTATTTGTCAAACTAATTTCAGAGGAGCTCCAGAGTGCTTGTCATCTTGGTTTCTTCGCCAACTCATAAGCTTGGTCATGGAAAACAAACACTTTCCCTTGCTGAAGGGGCTGCGCCAGGGCAGATAACTCGGTATGATCAGCTCTGTGGTTAAGCTGGTATTGATGTTATTTGTGTGTGTGTGTGTCCTAAGGATGGGCCTCAAGAGACTTATGCATGTTAGGCGACTGGTAGCAATGAATTATGTCTCCCAGCCCTATTTATGTATTTTTGTTATGTAGTCTCCTGTTTGGAAATTATTTGGTATAATAACACAAAAAAATTACTTATCTGTCATAATGAGAGGAAAGAAAAACCCATTTGACTTTATTGTTAGAGTTACAGACACCCCTCTCCCTCATTAAGCAGTACCCTGAATCCAGAGTGGTGGTGGTACAGAAACCACACTGGCTTTTTCATTAGCTGTCTAGTGGTAGCTGCGTGCACCTTACTGATCTACATATATAGGGTGATATTCCCTTAACCTGTTCTGGCCTTTGGGGCTCTAGCAGTCTGACCTTGTCTCTTTCTCCTGTCACTCCTCTGGGACTCTCTTCCTCCAGGCTGGTGCTGGGCCTGCTGAGCCCAGTGTGTTGTCTGTGGTGTGAACCATGGATGTTGATTCTGGCATGCAGGCAACTTGTGACTGGGTCCTTTCTGAGTCTTAGATTGCTATGCTGTGGCCATCTTCTCCTTTCTGAATTTCTTGTAGTGTTTTGATAACCATATGTGCCTTGTTGTCTCTACTGAGGTTTGTGGACTCTGCTGTGGCCACAATATTCCCTATGTAGTTGGCATTCAATAGTCATCCATAATGCCTTTGGAGGAGAGGAGGTTGTCATATTTGACCCCACTTTTTTATCGATGAAGTTACTCAAGTCCTAAAGATGGCAGATGGAATGCCTAAGTATTCACTGCCCTGTTATTGTGAGAACCACATTTGGGGCAGTCCCAGTCTGCTTGGACTCATGACTGCCCAAGAGCGGAGATGAAGATGCTGAGCCTGGCATGGGCCTTGGTGGGGTGGGTGGGCCAGCCTGGCTAGGGGCTCCAATGCCTGTATAGTCATTGAGCAAACACCAAGCATTGGCACATTCACACACAGTTGCACATTCCTAACTTCAGGGATAAAGAGGAAAACTTTGTCTTTAAGAATACCATGTCCTGTTGATTTCCTCCACTCTTAAGTCTGAGGGTATAGATAATAGAAACTGGCAGAAAGTTAAACCAGAATGGTACAGTGAACATGTGCTTATTGTTTGTTTGTTTTAATCCCAGGCACAGTGTTATATAACCTGCACCTCTGGTCAGTGAATTATTAACTAGTATTTGGAAAGCTTTCTGTCACAGAAGTTTATTTTTGGCTTAATCTCTTTTTGTCAGTATTGAAAAATACTGACGAACACGGGTTGAGAATTGTCAGCCTCATTTATGTGCCAGGTGGTCTTCACTCGTATTCATGCCCTATAGAGTGTGAAGTGTTTTACCTGGCTTTATACCTGAAAGACAACGCTGCAGGTTACTAAGTAACCTGCTGCAATAAGAAAGTAGCAGGGGAGGATTTGAACCTGGGATGTGTTTAGCTCTAGGGCTAGCATTTTGGCCATGATATTATGTTTCAGTACCATCTGACAAGTACTTTGGTGGTGATAAAGAGTCTATGTTAGAGGGAAGTAACTTCTCCTTCTGTTTTGATCCAGAGAAAGTTGCTTAGAGGTTTTCAGAAAGCCTGAGAGAACTCTTAGAATCACAGACAGCCTGCTGGCCAAGCTCTGTTTCAGGTGCAGATGGTGGTGTAGTACACCAAACACCTGCCGGAGTGGACTCTGCAGGAAGGGGCGGTGGAGGGAAGGTTTCACTGAAGTGGTCTCTGTCTGCGGATTTGAGAAGATCCTTGAGTCTGCCCTTGAAATTCACAGGGATTGCTATAGCCAGTACAAGGGCCCTGGGGCGTGTGGTGGGCGGGAGCAATAAAGTGGGTTTGTTCTTGTTCTTTGAGGGTTTGGTTTTGTTAAGCAGATGAAGCTGGTATTGTTGGGACTGCTGTCAAGTGCTTAAACTAGGAATGGAGAGAAGAGGCCAGTGTCTCCCAGAGGGGCTCACTTTAGGCCTAAGGCCAGAAGGGGCCCTACCCTGAGTATTACTCTGTAGACAATGTAGTTCCGTTTCTACTGTGACATTTTAGATGACAACCGGAGCCTGCTGGTCGGGAGGGAAGGAGGGAGGGTGCGGGTGTGTCAGGGCCAGTGCTGTGCAGAGTGGACCCTTCCTGAACGTGTTTGGAGTATATCTCATGAACACTGCGGAACTCTGGAACATTTTCTGTTTTGTGAGACAGGGTCCCACTGTTGGCCCATTCTGGTCTGGAGACGCTCCACCCTCTTGTCTTTGGGTCATCCTCTAGTACGGAGCAGGGAGGGACACTGAATAGGGCATACACTGGGGGCTAAGGAGTGATGCTTGCAGGACGGAGTAGCATAGCCGAAAGCCTTGCATGTTATGGTAGTGCAGGCCCCAGGTATTGCTGGTGGGCCAGTGGGCAGAATGGAGGAGAGTGGACAGATCTGAATTTCCTGTTGGATGAATTTCCTGTTGTGATGGTGCCCTCCGGCAAAAGTGGGGCTGGCTTAAAATTGCTCAGAAGTTTCTCTGCAGACACTTCTGACACCTTCGTTCACTGGGGAGTGGAGCTTGAGACAGTGTATGTCCTAGCATTTGGAAGTAAGACCAAGTCTAAGCAATGTGCCTTGCCTGCAGTCACTGCTGTGACTGGTTGCTATGGTTGGTGTAGTGCAGAGCAAAGCTTGCCTTTGAGGCTTGAGACTTGCCCTTGGAGAGAGATGGGCATTGGTGGGATGTCTGCAGTGTGATTGAGAGATGGAGCGGCAGAAGCAGTCTTGGCCTTGTAGTTTCAGTGTGGGTTAATGTGCTGAAGTGTGGTTGCCTGATGCATGGGGAAGCCAGACGTTATAGGTGGTTATGAGCTGCCTGCTCTGGGTGCTGGGAACTAAACTCCAGATCCTTTAGATGAGCAGTTCTGGCTCTTAACCACCGAGCCATCTCTCTAGACCCCAACATGCTGAAGTTGTGCAGAGGACCCTGGGAAGAGACAGGAAGAGAGGGCAGAGGGTCAGCTGCACCAGGAGTAGAATGGCCAGAAACGAGAAGCTGTGGGTCAGGAGCCTGGAAACTTCAAGTGTAATGCCCCTGAGGGGCATTACCTGGTCTGGGCCCTGTGGGCTCTTAGCTGGATTTGGCTTTGTTCTGGCCACCCTGAGGATGTTTCAGTTACCTTTTCCTCCTGACAAACAGGGGTATGTTTTCTGCACTTTGGGGTTATAGTGTCCAACTGTATCTTATATGATTAATTTAAAATGTTAAAAAAGGCTCTTGGTATGATATGTAACTTATTTTGAAATTATGTTTAGGCTGTGTTTTTAAACTAGTAGGTTATTTACTTAACATGAGTGTCTAAGAGACCACTTGTCAGTTTATGGATTTATATTGCCATTATAACCTCCTTTTTAAACAAATGACTTTATTTTTATTTGTGTCTGTGTGTCTATATGTGAATTTGTACATGTATGTGTGGTGCTCATTGAGGCCAGGAGTGGGCATTTGATCCCCAAGAGCTGAAGTTACAGGTGCTTGTGAGTTGCCTGATGTGGGTGCTGGGAAGCAAACTTGGGCCCTCTGGAAGAGCCGTAAGCACCACTGACCCGTCTCGGCAGCCCCCAGTACAGCAGAGTCCTAAAGCTCTGTTGACTGCTGTGCCAGTCACTTGTAGGCATTCGCTGGGGCTCGTCACCCTACTTTCAGTGATCGTGTTTCTTTGAAACGCCGGTTAATGGATGTTCTCTTACTACAGGGTGATTCTGAAGAGGATCTGGAGGAGCCTTCTCAGGAACAGAGGTAAGGAGAGCAAGAACAGGCCATTGCTGGCCAGACATCTGAAGTCTCCATACGTGTTTGTATATGTGCCTAATATTGTCTCTAGTGTTCCTTTCTCTTTGACCTCTTTGACCTCTGTGTAGTCTACATTCTTTAGTCGTTAATCTGATTTTGCTTTAAAATGATACAGAAAACTGTTAGCTGTACTCCTTTGTTTACTGCACCTCAGCCTTGCTTTTCCCATGGTGTACTTAGGCCTTCCCTCTTGTTCAGAAACATCTGTTGAGGTCACACACTGTACCCAGTGCTGAATATAACACACCAAACAAGACCTGTATTGCCTCGTATTGTGTGTAGTGTGGCAGTCAGTAATAAATATGCCGAATTAGCAGCCCGGCAGTGGTGGTGCACACTTTTAACCCCAGCTCTAGGGAGACAGAGGCAGGAGGATCTCTTGAGTTCAAGGTCAGCCTGGTCTACAGAGCAAGTTTAACTTTTATTTATTTATTTATTTAGTTTGGTATATTGCTGGAGATCAAACCATGGGTCTTGTGCATGTTACACACACTACCTTTTCCTTCTTGATTAGAAATAGTATTTTTTTTCCCCTGCGTTTTGAGGCGGGATCTCATGTACATGTAGCCTGGGCAGTCTACACTTGGTCTGTAGCTGGCCTTGAACTTCAGAAGCCTCTGCCCTCTGGGTGCACCATCACACACAGTTCAGGGCAGTTCCTTTCTCTCAGTTTTCTTTTTTAAACCACATTTACTAATTCATTTATTTACTGGGTGCGTGAGACAGACAGATGGCATGTGCCTATCACCATGGCTTGTACATAGAGATTAGAGGACAGCTTGGGAGAGTGGGTTCTCTCCCACCACTCTGTGGGGCCTGGGGACTGAACTCTAGTTGTCCTTAAAAAAAGCAAGGGTTTACCCTGCTGAACCATTTTACAAGCCCCTTTGTCAGCTTTCTATCACCTTAAAGGTATTAGATGGCACACGTGTGTCTATGTCAGTATGTACATGTGTAATGCGTATGTAGTCTGTATATTTGCTTGTAAAGAGTGAATGAAAGTTTCAGTAAACGGTTTCACCTCTAGTGCTTGCATTTCAACCCATTTTCTTTTTCTCTTTCCGTGAATGGAGTAATTTATTCACATTGCGATATTCTAGAATACAGAGAGGTCAAATCCATTTTCTATTTCATTAAAAAAAAAAAAAAAAAATGTTTGCTGCCTAGCACTTGAGAGCCAGAGGCAAGGCAGTTTCTTTGAGTTCAAGGCCAGCCAGGGCTACCTAGAGAGAGGACTCTGTCTTAAAACAAAGCAAAAACTAACCCAGAAAGAATGGTTGCTACATACCCTTCTTGGTGGTGACTTTTTAGAGCTATAGTTCATGTACTTTTGTTTACTTGTTCTCAGTTGTACAAACACCACAAATTAGAACTTCTCAGTTCCCTCAGAAGCACCTTCCCCTCCATGTCAGCCTTGAGCCTCAGTGGCCCATGACTTGCTGTTGGACCAGCCTGTGTTGCTGTTGGCGGCAGCCATTCCAGGATTTTGCTGTTATTTTTGTCTCCAGCCGCTTTGCTTTTAACCTGGTTTCTGACTGTTTCCTTTTCCTTTCTTTCTTTGTTCGACATGTATGGATTGAGATTGTTCCTGGTGTGTGAAGATCAGATTATCTCAGAGTGGAAAGCTCCTCTAGAGGGCCTTTGTGTGCATTTCTAGCAATGCAGATTCTGGAGTTGTAAGAATTACCTCAGTGCCGTGTTATGTGATGGGTAAATTACTCACCGACTCATGTATGAGCTGCTCATTGATGAACTACTGTAAAGTTGCCATTGTTCAGTTGATTTTTAATAATTCCTCACAGCAGTTTAATATCTCATGACTTTCAAAATAAATGTTTGAATTGGACATGGTAGCATCTGCCTATAACCCGAGCACTTGGGAGGTAGAAACAGGAGGATTGCCAGGCAGTGGTGGCGCACGCATTTAATCCCAGCACTCGGGAGGCACAGGCAGGCGGATTTCTGAGTTCGAGGCCAGCCTGGTCTACAGAGTGAGTTCCAGGACAGTCAGGGCTACACAGAGAAACCCTGTCTTGAAAAAAAAAAAAAGAAAGAAAGAAAGAAAAGAAACAGGAGAATCAGGAGTTCAAGGGCATCCTTGGCTACATTCTCAATGTGAAGCCCTCCTGAACTACATAGGACCACATCTTATATATCCAAAGCCGAAATCCATGTGCACCGAGACTTGCTTTAGAATAGATGAAGATCTATATAAGGAAGGCACAGAGGTTCAGAGAGGGGGCTTGCAGAATTGTCACCCAAGATGCCCTGTTGTTACTGATAACATTTTCTAGTTCTCTGGTGCATTTATCGCCTTGAAGCCAACACTGGTCTCTTACTGTGACCCAAGTTCTGGACTTACTTTGGATATTGTTAGTGTTTCCCTGAGATCCTTTGCAGGGCTGAGACATGTGCAGACTGAGTTCTCAGTGGGAATTCAGCTAGTCTCTGTTGCTCAGCCACCTGTATCAGTGCCTGTATATTTATACTGTGTTTTAATCCAACACATTCCAAGGTTCCTCAGCTGCTAAAGGTCCTCCCTGCTTTCGAATATGATCTTGGGCTCCTGGGCTTTAGGTTCTAGGATCCCATGTGAAGTTTTAGTTGCCATGTCTTCTTGGGCATAGATAGTTCTCAGTTTGTCAGAGCTTCTTCAGTTTTGATGACCTTTGGGGGGGGGGGTAGGTATTTTGTATAATGTCCTTGAATTTCAGTTTATCTGATAATTTTTCTCGTAGTTGAGTCACCTGGGGTGTCTGGAGGAAGGCCACAAAGACAAGCTGTGTTGTCACCTTGTCACATCTAGGGAGGGGATATGCCAGTGTCGCTTTTTCCTTTGATTCTGGCTTTGTCTTGGTGTCTGTCAGGGTTCTCTGTTGTGAGCTCTCCTCACCGCCTCTTTTCATTCCATATTCTATGAAGCAAATTTATTGCATAGAATTATGATACATCACCACAAGTCGTTTGGAATTCTTTCTGCGCAGATTTGCCTCTTCTTGTTTATCTATCTAGTAATTCATGTGAGTGTTCATGCTCTGGGGGACAGCCCAGCACTAGGGTTCCCTTCTGTTTTAATGCCATTATCGTTAATCTTAATTATGAAGTTGTTAGTATGTCTTTATACCTTTCAATAGCTTTTTAAAAAAATAATTTAATGAACTGCACCGCAAATACCATCTTTTAATGATAGATGGACTTGAAGCCAATTGAGCTGCCTTTATCAGTTCAACAAAAGCCTGTGTTTCTGCCTGGATGTCCTAGAGCAGCTACTTCTATAACAACTCGAGACTAGAGAAATAAGCTTGACCACGAATCAGTCTGCTTTATGAGAAAGTGTGATTGGTACCACCATGGATCACTAGAGATATACCACCAAGGCTGCCTGAGGTGGGGCCTGACCAGGACGTGACTGATTCTGGGCCTGTGAGGCCTCCAGAGAGGCTTGCCTGTTACCTCACACTCCAGTTGAGGAAGCTGTTAGTGTAATTGGCCTTGGTGACGATTTTGTTTGTGTTATCTTGACTTCATCTTCTGTGGATGCTCTGTAATTGTATCTGGTTTGGAGCCAGGAAAGCACTATTTGAAAACTTTCTTCCTTCTCTCCTCCCCTTCCCTCCTTTTCCCCTGGGTATTCTCGGATATCAGCAGCAATCTACTTTGCCAAGAAAGAAAGATTGCTTTGGGAGATGTGTGGTGAGAGTGAGCAAACCAGAGCAAGTCCAGCCTTTACTTGAGTAAAGGCGCTGGGAAGCTGGGCTGGCTCCCTAGTACACTTCTCTTTGATAAGCCTTTTTGGAGCACAGTAGTATTTGATAGGATCTGAAACGTTTTAAGAATTGCTAAGGAATGAATAATGTTGTTATTTTAGCTTGAAAAGGAATTATAGAGATCACAAACACTGCCTGGCTAGGGATAGTGTGTGGAAGAGCTTTGGTGGTGATAATTTGTACCATGCTGAGGATAGAACCCCAGCCTGGACCCTACCACTGAGCTAGATACCCACGTCCCTTTTGATTTCAGAATGTATTTTTATCTGCCTACGAACAGCAGCAGAACATATCCCTGGCTGAAGCAGTTTAAAGCCAGTCAGTTAAAGGCAGATCCTGGGAGCTGGAAAACCACAAGGCTCCTAGTAACCTCAGCTCAGGGGTCCCGTTGTTGGCAGAAGCAACAGGATCTTGAGGGAAGTTTCCATTGAGTCTGGAGGAGATCCCTCAGCTCTAAGCCCTGCTGGGAAGGGAGTGCTTTTCACTACTCTCTGCTTGCCTTCAGACAGCTGAAAAACAGTTCATCTTTTGATAGGGTCTTACTTGTCACCTGGGGATCCATTGTGGCCATTCCTTTCATTCTGCTTTGACATCTTCAGTGACCTTCCCTGTCCATTTGCAGTTCTTCTCTATGAGAGAAGACAGTTTCTAATCTTTCTTGCCACCCCCCCACCTTGTCACTAAGGTGCACCCCAGCCACTTAACCTTTATCTTGTTCTGATATGTATGTATGTATGTATATGTATGTATATGTATGTATGTATATGTATGTATATGTATGTATGTATATGTATGTATATGTATGTATGTATGTGTATGGATATGTATGGATATGGATATGTATGGATATGTATGTATGGAAAACAAGTTGCACCTTCTGCTTAGAAGTCTTAGTGTCTACTGAAACCTTTATGTCACCTTTAGATGCTTTAAAGCTAATGTGTCCTGAACTGAGCTCCTGGGCTCTTCCTTGGGCTCTTCCTCCAGCTTCAAGCCCTGGGTGAAAAGAGCAAGCACACTGGTCTAATACTAATGTTAGCATGCTATATACAGCAAGGTACAGGGAGTGGGAGGGAGGGAAAGAAGGAAGGAAGATGGGAGGGCTCCTTTGCTCCTTTCATACCCTCTCAGGACCAGCAGCCTTGGATGTGTGGCTGAACTTCAGAGTCTTCTGCCCCTCTTCAGCCAGGTCTTCATATTCCCGTCCCAGTGATGTGTTGAATCCTTCTTCTTGAGATCAGCCTTTTTTGACCCACATTACTGACTCCCGAGCATGGCACAGGCACAGAAGGCCACTTGTGGTTGAGGGTCTTTCCCCCATGTTCTCATTTCCCTTCAGCCACATGGCCCAGTGTGTCCTCTCTGCCTCTTCCTTCTCCCCTTCCTTCACTCTGGCTGCTTCTCTGAACTGTGCTGCCTATAGCACTCTGACATTAGTGTTAACACAGGGTGCTGGCTCCTTGTGGAAATTGCCTTTTCTGGTACCCAAGGGCCAACCTAATATTCCTTCTGTTGATTCCTCAGTTCCAGACAAAATAACTTGAAAAGCTTCTAGATACTATACTGCAAGATGGTGCTTTTGAGCATTAGTCTTTTAACTCAATTAGTTGTGTTTCACATGTTCTTCATATCCAAGACTAAAGTCAGTCATTGCTGGTAAAGCTACAGCTTTAGTGTCAGTGTTAGAGGCTGTGGCTTCACACTGAGCTACTGTAGTTGTCAAATGCTTCAGGAAACTGATCATCAGGTCTCTTGTCAGTGTAAAGTTCCTTACATCAGGCTGGGGCACAGACAGTGTGCAAAGTGAATGAATTTTGATATGGTCTTCATGGCTTTAACATGAGGATTTTCTTTGTAATCAGTCTTGTAGTTTATGTTTTCTTAATACAATACAGGCTTGACAGGCTTCATGGTATATATATATTAAAACTGTTCTCTAACTACAAAACCTTTACATATATTTTAAAAATTTATGTTGTGAAATTGTTAGCATTTATATAGTTATTATCTTTAATTGAAATAAAAAAAATCTTTCACTTGCTGTTTCTAGCTATTTAAATACATTTTTCTACAGATTGTTGCGGTGGCTAGTTTTGTGTGCATCTATGAGTTTATACTGAGTATTTGAAGCTTCAGTGATTCATATCAAATAATTTTTTAATCCTTCAAGAATTGTTAAGTGTTATTCTGTAATAAAAATAGACAAGCCACTTCATTAATGTCAGCGACCTCTGAAGGAGCAAGTGGAATCGCAGCAGGAGAGGTTGGCTGTGTGTGAAAGTGGTGAGTGGTCCGGGTCCAGTGGGAGTCATGCTGCCCCTGCCTCCAGATGGGTTACCTTAAGAGCAGTGATTTAGCTCAAGACTAAAAGGCTCCACTTGTGCCTCTGTGGCTGGCTGATTACTTATTGCTGCAGGACATAGTGTTCAGCTGCAGAATCACTTCATGGAGTCCATTTAGTAGATGGGTATTCTGCAAAGAGAACCAGGCAGAGACACAGCCCAGGCAGACAAGCCCATGGGATTGAAGCCTACATAGGAAAGACTCTGAGAAGTGAACTGAGGCAAGAGCTAAGGTACAACTGTAAGGGAGACAGGGTATTATTTTTAAGCCTTAGGAACCCAAATTTCAATGTCTTAGGAAAATCACAGCTCTAGAGAGGGCTGACCTGATTGATGGATGCTTTGTTGGTGTCAGGTTAGGTGGTGGGCATTGTGATTTGAATTGTTCTACATCAGAGTTCCAGTGGGCCCCACTGACATCACAGCAGCAGCATTGATTAATTCTGCAAAGGTGTTGGAGGCTTCTTGTTGCTTAAGATAGTAGCACAGCTTGGGATTTTCATACTTAAAATAATTTCCCAAGGCAGTGTTCTCTGTCTGGGAACACCAACATTAAGATAATGGGGTCTCCCGGGAGCTCGTTACTCTTTTAAATGAGTTGTCATCAAATTATTAGTTTGCTGTTAAGAGTTTTGCACATGTGAAATCTGACTTGAGAGCAATAGTGTCTGGCCACCCCACCTCCAACACACAGCATAGGAAAAGAATGTTGTCATAAATAATTACTGTGGTAGTCTAGACGGTATTTCATAGATGCTGTAGTTAAGAGCTCTGGCTGCTCCTCCAGAGGACCCAGGTTTGATTCCCAGCGCCCGTATGGTGACTTATAAACATCTCTAAGTATAGTACCAGTGGACCCCAGGCCCTCTTCTTGCCTCTGCAGGTACCAGGCACACACTTGTGCACAGACATATGTAGATAAAACACCCACACTTATAAGACTAAGAAAATTGTTGAGAATTTCCAGTTATTTAAAGATTATTCCTGTTCTCCAGAAGATGGCCTCCTGTGCTTTTGGTGTTCCCTTGTCTAAGGCAACCTTCTTCAGTTCCAGAAACAAGTAAAGAGAGCTTTCCCACTTTTCACCTCTCTCAGCTCTGTGTTTTGTTCAGAGAGAATGACTGAGTGATGTGCCTCCACCAGACCATTCTGCAGGAAGCAGGTCTGCCCTGGGAAATGCAGGTCGTTAGTGGAGTGTGGCTTGAAAGCTCTGCCATCATGGGTGGTCTCCAGGCTGACCACATGCAGTATGCACAGAGGGTGGCTCAGGTCATTCCTTCCACACTGTCAGCTCAGCCGGGAAAGTCAGTTTGCATTGCCCTCTAAGCAACTGTCCAGGGATAGCTCAGACAGGTGTGTGCACTAGGAATGTTGATGAAGTCAATCTGCATTGCCATCTCAGCAGCTGCCCTGGGATAGCTCAGACAGGTGTGTGCACTAGGAATGTTGATGAAGTCAATCTGCATTGCCATCTAAGCAGCTGTCCAAGGATAGCTCAAACAGATGTGTGCACTAGGAATGTTTATGAAGTCTTCTGGGCTGATGGTTAATCTTCAAGAAACAAAACAAACAAACAAAAACCAGGCCTTTCTAAATCCAGGTAATCCATTAAAACTGGATTTAAGCAATTGCCCTGGTATTGTACCTGGTGGTTTACAGATTATTCTCAAATACATTATCCATAGATAGCCAGGTGGATATGTGGTAATCTTCTTATTTTATAGATGAGAAAAGTTGTTCATAATCATAAAATGAGGTTACAGATCTATGGAAGCAGAAAACAGGCATATTACATAAGTGTCCTCTTTCTGTGTATACTTGTCTACCCTGGTGTTGAATGCAAAGGAAAATAGGTTGGACCCCATTTTCCCTACTAGATATACTGACATTGTGCTCCTGGGACAAAACCATGTCCAGGATTGAGTTGTGGAAGCAATTCAGTTCTTTAGATAGTTCCTAGCAAAATCCCTGGAAAATATGAGCCTGGCTCTTCAGATTATCTCAGAGTTGGATCTTTTAACATGTGTTGGGTCTGAACTTTAATTTTATACTCTTGCTAAATTTTAATCCTCTGTGAATGTTCTGCTGTGTCCTTGAAATAATCTGGAAAATTTAAACATGGCTTAGTAGTACACTAGGACTTTGCAAACCACTGTGGTGTTAGCAGATGATTGTCCTGTTGGCTTGCTCTTTTGCTTTGTGATTATTTTCAACAGTAGGGAACAGAAAACCCTGACTCAACCAGCTCTAACAATGAAGAAAGCATCTTGTCACCTAACCAGCAGCCAGGGGCAGGGTGGCTCTGGTGTGGTTCACTCAGCAGGCTTCTTTCTATCTGCTTATTTTACTGTGCTCAGTGGGCTCACATCTGCAGGCCTCATTCAGAAGCGCGGTTAAAATAACCCCTGTCTGGTGCCTCTTTCTCAGTAGCATCCCTATGCACCCCTCCTTGCAATCTCCCAGGTCACACGTGGATCTTTGCCCATTGTGACCCCTTACTGGCCTAGGGAGTGGGGAAACTGAATGATTAACCTCAGAGCAGGGTTTAGTCACAAGGGGGTTGTGGTCACTACCACAACCAGGGCTCTGCCCAAGTGAGAGTAGAGACTGGACAGTGAGAAGCCAGCAGCATTACAGCCTTACAAGGGACGGACTGGGGCCAAATGTGGAGCGAGCCACCCAAGGCAGTGCTTCTTGAGGGTAGACCTTCCTGCAGACTCAGCTTTACCTGGGAACTTGTCAGACAGCTGAGTTCTCAGACCCCACCCAGGTCTACTGAGTCAGAAGCTCCAGGGGAGAGGCCCAGCTGTCTGTTCCAAGGAGCCCTCTGGGTGATTCTGATGCAGGCTCCAGCTTGAAGAGTGTTGGTCCAGGGTGAGACATCTAAGGGATCACATTTCAAAATTACTTTCGTTGACTAAATAATGAGAAGCAGAGGTGATCTCGTAGGGTCAAACAGTAGATAGAAATTGGAAGATAGAGGTTGTTACTCAGTCTTGCCTGTCATCACTGGCTCAGGGTTTTAGCAGACCAAGAATGTCTTAATATTCTCTTCATATGGTATCCAGTTGTGCCAGTGTGAGCCTTGAGTGAGCCTGGTGCTCAGCATGCCTTGGCATACTGGTGAACAGGTATGTTAGGCTATGGCATGGTAGCTTCCAGCTGAGAACTGAGATCTTTTCTCAAGCAGTCTGTTTGTTATAAAGGAAGTGTGTCTAGCAGAAAACATTGGCCTGATTAACAACAGCAACAACAACAACAACAACAACAACAGGCTCAGTTATTGAGTAGGAGTGGCCACTCAAAATCCAGGGCAATGTGTATGCCCAGGCTGTCTGCTGTGGTATGTGGTAAAGTTGAGGCTGTGTGTACGAAGGAGGGGCTGAGGTAGGAGAATGCTGGGGTGTAAAAGGATATTAATTAGGTAAAAGTGGAGGTGGTCTAAGAACTCTAAGAAACTGGGGTGGGTCAAATCAATACAGGAAGCATTCACACTAAAGGGGACTTCCGTATTCCCCCATCTGTGTCTCCCTCCTCCCCCAGCCCCACCCAATGACTCAGGATGTCAGGAAACTTGGATGGTACTGGAGCAGGCTGGGGCCCAGAGGAGGCAGCTGGGAACTGTAGAGAAGCAGTAACCTTGGGACAAGGCTTATCATGTGTAGTTCTGTGGGAGAGGGGACTCCCCAACTAAACCATACAGACTGGGAATTCCCTGAGGTCCTTCTGTGCTACTGTAGGAACATTTGCCAGCTGAGGGGGCTGGATAGAGTAGGATAGGAAGAAAGGGAACCAAGTGTGCTGTGTTAATTTTCTAGGGCTGATGTCATGAAGTACCACAAAGTGGTGCTTAGAACAGTAGAAATGTATTCTATCCAGGCCTGGAGATCAGAGTCTTGGTCTGGGTGCTGACAGGGCGCTGTTCCTTCTGAAACATGCAGGGGTCCTTCTTTGCATCAGCTGGCTGGCAGCTGTTGCTGTTCTTTGGCTTGCAGCTGCATCACTATGCTCTCTGCCTTTATCCCTGTGTGTCTGTTGTTTTGGCAGGATGACCACACAATTTAACCCATAGCCAGGGATAACGTATGAGACCTTGTGAGTATCCACTTGCTTTCCCTTCTGTCCTCCCCCCCCCCCCCCGCTCCCCCAAGCTCTCCCATACTCCAGAGCTCACAGGAAATAATTGTTTGGTCCTGGCTTGTGCTCAGTCAAAGCCAGGTTGTACAGCTCCATTTCAGCTGCACAGGCATTCCCCAGCAGAAAGAGAACGGATCTTCTTTCTGAATTCTTCCTTTGTGTATTTGTTGAGGCGTATGCAAAGAAAATGACAACAAATTGTGAGCTCTGAGCAACTCTGTGTGCATGTGTTGATTGTGAGAAACTAAGAGGGAGGATTTCGGCATTTATCAGCATATGCCTCACATACACAACCCAGTCTTTTCTGTGGTCACATTTTTCTAAATCCTAATTAAAGAAGCATGATTTGAGTTCAGGGGTTGGCCCCCTTGCTCTTCACCTGCATGCAGCTCAGGTAGATCCTGTGGGCCATTCCTTGGTTTGGCAGAGGGTCCTTTTGTTGTTTCCTGGAACTAGTTGAATCCTAAAGGTGAGTTTTGGCTTTCAAACGTCTTAATGACAATTACCCAAGGGTGTTCCAGTGCTGTCCACAAGGAATAGCTGCTATTGAGAGTTTAAATACTTTGTGTGGAAGTCTGTTTTCAGGTGGACAAATGCCACATCCAAATTGCCTGTTAGTTGGACTTTCATGTAACTTAATTAGCAGCTTTGTGCTTGGGGAGAAGCTGATCTCTGATCCTGAAATTGGTTCAGGGTGGGGTGGTTTAATTCCTGGGTAATTAGGTGCCCTCACAGCACCTACTCTAGTCATTAGAGGTCTGGGCAATTGAGGCAGAACTGTGAGAGATAGAGAAAGTGCTTTTTCTCTCGTCCTTAATCTTTTAATCCATTTAACCTGGGTTGTAAAACGAGGCTTCATTTTAATTAGAAAGTATATTTAGGGGGTTTGGAAGCTGGTTTCATTAATTCACCACATTTGGTTTCTAGTTGGTGGGGAGCCTATCCCCCCTGCTTAAGTTGAAGGCATCCTAGGTAGGGAGGCTTAAAGCCCAAGTTCTTTGAGTCTCATTGCAAACCAAAATTCCAGGTTAAGAAATGAGCCTAAAGCCCAGGCAGAGGCATGGCAGAGTAAGTTTTTAGTTCAGGGATGTGACCTGGGTCTTGCCTTTGCAGATTTAAGAGCTATGATGCCAGTTTGTGGATTAGGGCTTGTGGCGGATGGATTGGGTGTCAGTAGTGTGGACTCTTGTGAGTTTAAGGCCTGCCTCACTTAAATACTATTTACATTTCCTTTTTATTTCCTCTTTGGAACTGGGAATCAAAGGAGAGTGGAGAAGGAAAAGGTGTTGTTAAGAGACTCAGCATCCACCGCAGTCAAAGGAAGGGAAGGAGAAGAATGCGGGAGGCAGACTAGGGATCTGACTGGTATCCAGGAGAGCAGGCCAGGTGCAGGGACTTGGGTTGCAGGTTTGTTTTTGTTTGTTTGTTTGCCCACACACATGCCCTTTAGGGATACTGATCAGGTAGTGGGGATCACTGTGTTAGTCCAATGATTTGGAATTCCCGCTCTTTGACGCAGCCATTTTCTCGGTGATCTGTATCTTTGTTTATTCATGTGGTCAGTAAAAATAACTTGTATTCATGTAACATGTTTATGGACAGCTTGGAGTGTGTTGTCATCTTAGCCATTTGATTCTGGTTTGTGTAGGTTGTGCATTGATTTTTAACACAATTGTGTCATGGAAGCCCTCTGCACACTTAGTCTCTCTATTGATTTTCAGAGGCACCTTTGTAGAGTATGGTTTTACTTGAATTATCACTTTTGGTGCTGAGGCTTGAACTTTGTGTGTACTGACACACTGTTGTGCTACAGAGCTATAGTTCCAGCCCTGATCATTACTATCGGTTTTTTCTTAAGAGTTAGCATGGGATATTTGTTGCAGCACATTAGCATAGATCGCTTCCTGTGGAAACAGCAGATTATCCTGCTGGATTTGCAAACTTTAGCATACTTCTTACTAGGAGGAGTGGGCCCCCAGCTCAAGCACCCTTCACCCTTGTGGGGGTTTCTGGCCAAGGGTTCTCTCAGAGACACCGGCCTCTTATCTTTACTTAAGCAAAGGTCTCATGGACCACAGTGGGCTGAATCTGTTCCCTTTCCACAATTTGAAATGGTATTTATTTTTTATTTTGTATTTTTTGAGAAAAAGAAAAAATAGCCCAGACTGGCATTGAACTCACTGTGTAGTTAAGGGTGATAGAGAACTTTTGACCCTCCTGCATCTGCCTCTGAGGTGCTGGGATTATAGCATGGGCTAGCCATGCTCGGTGTGTGTGCTGTTTTTACTATAACGAGGAGCACATATTCCTTTTGTAACTCACCAAACTTTATTTTTAAATTAAGGTATTAAAAATTTGCCCCCCCCCCCCCCCCCCCCGCTCTTAGCATCGTGGGTCTTCTGTTTCTCCTCACGTGATTCTCATAGTCTCAGAAAGCAGATGGCTCAGTGGGTAAAAAAAAAAGTTTGACATGTATATTATTTTTTGTTGCTTTAATGAAACACTATGAACAAAAGCCACTCACAGAAAGGAGTTTATTTTGGCTTATGCTTCCAGAGGAGTCCCTAATGGTAGGAGCTTCAGTTCTTTCCTCAGACGCAGAGGCTTAGGGCTGAGATTACAGTGCAGAGAGAAAACCATCAGACAGTCATTAGTGTCAGCAGGTGCCTGAAGCAGGAAGCTGAGAGAGAACAGGAAGTGGGGTGGTGCTACAATCCATCATAGGCCCACCCCCAGTGACTGTCCAGCACTGAGCCTCTCTAGACACCACCACCACCTGGGGATCGAAGGTTCAAATACATGAGCCTATGGGGAATGTTCCTTACGCAGGCTCTCCGGTCCGAACAGATGAGTTCTGCCCCTGAAACACAGGTGGAAGGGGAGCCCTACTGCAGAAAGTTGTCCTGACCTCTGCTGTGCCATGCCACCCTGACCAATATGCTAATAATGATAAATAACATAAGAAAGTAGATCTCAGCTGGAAAATGCAGATAATGAGATGAAGAGTCTGGCCAGAAGACTAACATCAGACCCCGTTTCTGGTTGTTTATCTAAGTATTATCTTACTTAATTTGTTCAATCTTCCAAGAGATGAGACTGCCTGAGCCCCGTTTCATCTGTTTGCTGAGCTTCAGACATGAAATAATTGTTCTCCTCTGAGAATTCTTCTCACAGATGCAAAAGGTTTGGGGCTGAGACTAAAGGACATGGAGGAGGCCACCAAACTGTGTCTCTCACATGTGCAGTCATGAGTGTCAGAGCAGTGGTATGAGCATTGCTCCTTCTTCCTCCAGCCTAAGATGAGAGAAGAGAGGTCTACATACTCTCATATATTTACATGTATCACAGCGTTGCTAATGACAGAAACTGGGAAAATGCAGTGTTAGTTGCAGAAACTCAGTGTAGAAGAATAGGAGGAGGTTATTTTGTTAATTACTTTATTTATTTAAATACATCTTAGCTCTAGGAAGCAAATTAAAATGTCCATGATGATGCTGGTGGCTTATATTTAATTTGGAGGTTCTGCACTATGATTAAATGCATTAAAATGGTTTTCCCCCCTTACTTCATCTTCAGTTTAAAAATAGAAGTTTGGGTCTTGAGATGACTCGGCAGGTAAAGGCATTTGCTCCCAAGCCTGAGCAGCTGAATTGGTTCCCAGGTCCCACATGGTAAAAGGAGAGAACCGACCCCTAGAAGTTGTCCTCTGGCCTTCACACCCACTGCTTTCTGTCTTGTCTGCCACCCCAGGCCCCATCTCACACACACAGTAAATGTAACAGTTTAGAAAATAGTGTATTAAAAATTTGAATTTCAACTAATCTTTATTTAAATAATTACTATACTTTCCATTAATGACTGGCGTTATTTTTAATTAGATTTGCAGTGAGTACTTTGAATCCTTAGGTTAAGGAATATCTCAAGGTGGTGCTTTAAAATATCTCAAATTTGCCAAATAAGACTTCAAGAAAACAGCCATTAGAAGGCAGTATGGAGAAGGGAGTCTACCTCAGAAAGGTGTTGGCTAGCACCTCTGAAGTCCTGGCTTTGGTCTCTCACACTGCAGAAAGAAAACAACAAAAAGCAAGTCCAATGGAAATGATACACTGGTTTCATAGTTGCTAGAAAGGCCCTGAACTATGGCTCAAATCAGTAAGTTATAAACCTTCTCTGTGCTCAAAGAATGTGGTTTTGAGAGAACACAGGGCTTTGGCTCCTCTAAAGTAAGGTGCGGCTGTGAATCGAGCTTCTGTTTAGTTCTTTTTACCTAAACCGTTTCTGGCTTTGTTGTGCTTGGCTCTTGGGTGAGGTGGAAGTGGGAACCTAGGCTGGTGGGTAGGGAAGTGAGAGCTGTAGGCTGGGCTAAAGTGACAGCTGACAAGGAGAAATAGGGAGCAGAAATTAGAAACTGAGCCAGGGCCAGGGTTCTTTTCCCAGGAGCTCTGTGGCTGACCTGTGTGCAGGTGGGTATACAGTGACTAACTGTAGCAGGATATTGTTTTCCTACATGAGGGAGGCAGGGTGGCAGTGCAGTGACTACCGTTTACCCTTGACTCTGACATCTGCTTATCAGCTGGTGACAATCTGCTAACGCTTTCTGTGCCTTTGCTTCCCTTTCTCTAAAACAAGAGTATTGTACTGCTCCTGCAGGAGTTGTGGCTGGCAGTAAATATCAATGGGTGTACTTTAGAGAGTCCACTTGTGAGAACTTCGTGATGTAGAGTAAGTTTATCACACTGTATTTAGAATGGGAGCCATCTCCTTCATACATAGCCAAAGATTAGCAAATGTCCAATAGTGCACCTGTGTAGATAGTAACATACTCAGACAGTAAGCATAGTGAATTCTGTTCAGGAAAAAATTATCTGTGCACTCAGGCAGGATGACTTCATTCTGAAATGCTCAGTATTCGCCTTTAGTAATGAGTTACTTTCATTATTCCACTATTTTTGTTCACTGTTCTCTACAGTGATATATATATTTAAGTTTCTTCTTGTGTTTCTACATGTTTGTAGATATGTACATGCTATGGCATGCTTGTGGAGGTCTGAGGACAACTCGTAGGCGTTTGTCCTTCCTTCCACCATGTGCATCATCAGGCGTGGTAGGAAGAGCCTATACCCACTGAGCAGTTCCTCTACCCTGCCCCCAAGGTGCCTTGACTTAGGGAAACGCATGGTAACAGGAACTGCCTTTAACCTTCGTAAAGTCCCGTTTGTCCTGATCTGTGACCCAGTGAAAGTCCCTGGGCTAGGCTGGTCTTTCCCAGCTGTGGTCTTGGTGAAGGCTACCTACCTTGCCTCAAGAATGGGAAGTTGTCTTCTAGCAAAAGAGTGATTGTGGGGCTCTGGGAGAGAGAAGTGGTGGAAGGTAACTTAGCGATGGGCATTTGGGGATGGGCATTTTGGGCTACGAGTCCCAATAGCTCTCAGCAGCTAGCATGACCAGGAAGACATATGTTGGAAGTCCAGGATGCGGTGAACCACCCACCACACTGTTTTGTCAGGTGTCTCTTTTTCAGTCTGAGGAGGTCTGAGGGGTCTGGGAGGAATAGTTGCTGACAATAGAAGAAACATGGAGCTGTTTGGGGGCTAACCAAGGATGTGGCTCTATCCTTCCCCGCTTTGGGAGTGCATAGCAGCCCTAGACAGTAGAGAAATCTGAAGATAATTCCCAGAGTTCTAGCAAGGCTGTAGAGTGCCAAGCTAGCCCCGCTTCAGAGTGTAACAGAACCAGAAGGCTTGTCAAACTAGATTAGAGTAGATTTAGTGGGTGAGAATTCTTTAGAAAAGTCTCACATTATACTTGCCTACAAGTGTTACCTGAGAAACTTGCCCTAAACTAGCATAGAAAAACAAGTCCAAAGATTTTCAACCCTTAATACTTAGTTTAAACTAAATTGTATCTAGAAGCTAAGCATATAACAGGTAAATAAGGGTTGCTCTGTTACTGAGACCAAAGGGTACTTGTCTTTCAGTAATTAACCTATCTCCGTATTACTCAGTGATTGGGTAGTACATAACCCCTCCTCAGCCACACAGATGGAGCTTACGTAGCCTACGTGAGCCACCTCTGTACAGGTCACCAACAAATATTGTTGAACCTGGACACTTTGGTTTTGTTAGTCAACTAGTGTTCATGATTATCATGGAAGGGTTACCGTGGAGTGGGGCTCGGGGGAGCATTCCCCTTGCCTCTGAAAGACAGCAGTGAGAGCGGTGTAAGGTAGGCAGGGTGTGTGGACATGAGTCTGCTCTCGACACTGTCTACAGTGGAGCTCCTCTTGCTACCTTGTTCTAGGTTAGGCCTCCTATGGCTTCAGACCACAAACACCAATAACATTGTGTTTTAGTTACCTCTCCTTGCCCGAGAGAAATCTCTCAGGAACCTGTGACTCTATACCAGTTTGAACTGTTCTGTCCATAGAACTATTTGTGGAGAGGGTAACTGTGGTCAAGTTAGGCCATATGCTCGGTGTTCATCTTTCCAAGGTACTTTTCCCGTCTACATTTCTGGCAAGGCATTTTCCCTGCTGGAGTTTGAATCTGATAGATTGTGTCTGTTGGTGTTCCTTTATCGTGTTCTGGGAGGAGAAGCTGTCTGGAACTCACAGCCAGATTAGAGCAGGGTGATGCTTCAGCACCGGCCTCCCTGTATGCTGTACTCTTCCCCTATTCTACATTTTCTTGCTGTGTTTTCAAGTGTATTTCAAGATGGAGAAATACCTAAGTATTATCCACTTTTTAAAATCAGAGGACATTTAAATAATAAAGTAGAAAGGCTTGTACATTGAACTTCCTAATAAGCTTCTGTCCCTAGGTTCAGCTCTTATGGGTGTCCTTAAAACGTTTGAAAGCAGAGCTATTGATTGTGTGAGCAGTTTGACATTCTTGATGGTCAGGTTCTCTCAGCACAGCTCCCTTCCAGTTGCTTGTCCACTGTTTGTCTGGGGGAGGTATGTGGGCAAGGGGACAGAGTGGAGGTGAGCAGCAGCTCTCGGGCAGTCTGGGTTGCTTTGGAAGTGTCCTGTGCTGAATGCATTTTGCTGGTAGCCCTTCATCTGTGGCCCTTTGTCTGCTCCTCTAGGGCAAAGAGGCTACGAGAGGCCCTTCTTGCTGGCCACTAGCTTTCCTCATAGTGCACTTTGGCAGAAGGTGGCCAACAGCTGCAGTTGAGTGGCCAGGAGGCTGACTGAGGCCAGTTTCCGAAGCTCCTGCTGTCCCCTTCCTATGCTGGTCTCACTGTTTAATATGATCCTGCAGTGTGTTTTCATAGATTAGTTCACAAAAAGACTTTCCATTTTCCAAGGTTCTAGAAGAGAGGTTACCCAGTCCTGTATACAGTCTTTATGGCTACTTGTACTACATAAGGATGTAGGGAAGGAAGGGCTGAGCAAATGTGTCCCCAGCATGTGTTCTCTAGTGCGAACAGTGACAATGAGCCCCTGTGTTTCCCGGAGCCCCAGAGTGTTCTCAGTCCGAGCAAAGCTGGATTGACTTCCTCTGTCTTTAGCCTTTCCCTCCTTAGTCTGCTTGGAAACCAGGCCTTAGGGACAGAAACCGGAAGTTCATGCATCCTTTGTAAAAGAAGGCCCACCTCATCCAGACTTATTGGGAGTATATCAACCTAAAGGCCCTCAAATGGAGACAAGCCCCCCAACCCTGCACAGTGTAAGGGGTACATTTGCAGTCTGTGAGCCCGGAACCCAGCAGAGGCAGCAGGTGCTCTACAGCAGAGCGCCAGTGTTATCATGGATTCTGTTGGGTTTCTCCTGCGTGGAGTCTGACATGCAGAACCTGGATAGCTTTTCATTTTCCAAAACCTTGGTCTGGCAGATCCTGAGCCATCACTCGCTTTTCTCTCTTCTTCTATTAGAATTCCACTGTGGGCTAGACCTGAACCCACCATTCTAGGACTCGGAAGACTGTGCAGCGTGTCTTGTGAGCACTGACTTGTGTCTTGTGAGCGCCTTGCACACAGTGTTGCTCAGCTGTTGGCATCCAGAGCTCACACAGCCTAAGGGATTTTGATGCGCATCTCTGCTTATGGCTACTGACCTGCAGCAGCACCAGATGTGGCAATAGAAAGGCCTTGGCACATCCTCTGCAATGTGTTGGTCTTGTCAGTACTCTGCCAGTGAAGATACAGTCTCTGTATGATGTATTACGTGATTATCAGCCTCAGCAGGACCACTTTATATGATGGGAAAGTCACTGCTGGTTTGGATGAGAAATGTCCCCCATAGTCGCATTTAAATATTAGTCTCCAGTTGGTGGCACTGTTTGGGGAGGCTAAAGAGGCGTGGCCATGCTGGAGGAAATATGTCTGACCCTAGAGGCAGGCTTTAAGACTCAACCATTTCCAGCTTGCTCTGCACTTTGTGCTTGCAGTTCCAGATCCAAGCAGCCAGGCCTTGGCTCTGGCCTCTTGGACTCTGACCCTGAGCAGCTTTAAGCCCAGATAGGCTTGCCTTGGCCATGGTGTTGTATTGCAGCCGTTCTGGCTTTCCCTGATTAAACCTCTCATTGTCAAGGATGCCCGGTGAGTCAGACCTCACGCTTGTTCTTTTGGGCTTTTCACCCTTGGCTGCAGTCTCCCACAAAGGGCAGTCCATGCTCTGCCAGAGGACTGCCATGCTGTGCTAATTTAACGGTACTAACAGTTACCAAAGCTCTCATATTGGTTGGCTTAATTGTATTTTTAACTTTTCCACATGAAAGCTTTGCTCCATCTTTTCTCTTTTCCCCTAATGTTTGTTTAGTAAAAATAGTTTTGTTTTGTTTTATTTTGGTTGAAATTTTGCCAGAAGTGTTAGCGCAGCAGAGCTGTGGTCAAAATGGTGCCGTGTTTGTAGAGAAAGCATTTTCTTCTTCAGGTTTTTGGTTGGGTGGTGTTTGTTACAATGAAACCTGAGACTTCACTGGTTCCTCCAGCTGCCTCTTCCTTGTATTTAAAATGACATTTATTTATATATTTTGCACAAATGTGTAAGGATGTGGGTGTAACTGTGCTGGGAGCACCCGTGGAGGTCGGAGGACAACTTGCAGGAGTCAAATCTTTTCTTCACCATGTGGGTTACTCGGACTAGACTTGGGTCAGTCCTTCAGGCTTTGGTGCCAAGCACTTTTATCAGATGGGCCATCTTCCCTGCCTCATGTTGGTTTTTATGGCCAAAGTAAAAACACCAAGCAGATAGATTAACCATAGGCTTTCTTTTTAATTTTTTTCCACTTTTTTCCTTTTTTAACTGAGTAAGTTTTCTTTCATAATATATTCTTAAGTAATTGAATACATTAAAAAAAAATAAGTATTTGCACCAAGCATGGTGGTACACATGTTAATCTCAGCCCTTGGGAGGCAGAGACAGAGACAGGCAAATCTATAAGATCTAGGCTAGCCTGGTCTACATAGTGAGTTCCAGGCCAGTCAAAGCTACATGGGAGACCCTGTCTAAAAAAAAAAAAAAAAAATTGCATTTGGTCTTTTTCAAGTTTTATGTTGTTGGCTTGGAATTATCTTAGCCTGTTGAGACCAAAGAACAACCCCCCCCACCCCCCCACCAGCAATGCGCACACTTGCGCGCACACAGTTTGTTTTCTTTCATGGAAAAATTGATACAGAATGATCAGTGACTTGGTTTCTTTTCTTTCCCCAAATCCCATTTAATGACAGGAGACATTAAAAAAGAAGATGCCTTCACTGAAGAAACACTTGAGAAAGACACTGTTAATGGAGACTTCAGATCACTCTGGGCAATAGAAAATGATGCAAAGGGTTGGAGGCACAGCTTAGAGGGAGGGCAGTTTCCTGTCATTCATAAGGACCAGGCTCTTTTCTATTGTGCCCCCCAACCCCCCAAAAATGTATGGGTGGAGACAGAAACAGATGAAGGACGCCGAGAGAACGCCGCAGCACTTGAGTATTAGCTCAGGGTATTCTAGGTATCTGTACCATCATATGGTGACCAGGCAAGGGTTGGGGGGAAAGTCTCCAAGTGGGTTTTTGTTTGTTGTTAGTTATAGGGGGTTACCAATAAAGATACATCCCAGGACATCAAAGATAGGATTGACCGTCTTTAGGGCCACGAGACTTAGGATGTCCACCTCACACAAGGTTTGCTTACTACTAAAGTAAAAACTGTATGTAAATCCCATATTGTGTTTTCTGGCCCATGGCGAGGGCTAGCAGTGTGTGTGTACATGAATGTGTGTGCACCTGTGTGTGCATGCGTGTATATATGTGAGTGTGTACATGCACATGTGTGTGCATGTTTGTATATGTGTGTATGCCTGTGTATTTGCTACTGGAATTACGACCACTGCCTTTGCTGTCACTTCTGCTACTGCAGTGTTAATGAAGCGTGTCACTGAAGTTTGGGATCAGCTTCATGAGACAGAAAACACGATGGTGTAAGCTCTGTAGACGTTTACCAGTGGACTGCTTATTCTGACAGCAGCAGACAGGCAGCACTCCTGTGTTCCACAAGGTTGTTTGCAGCTTATTCTGTCTTGTAGTCTGAACTAGCATTTAGCCTATGGCTGTGGTGATCAGGCAAGGATAAGGAGGAAATTCTCAAAAATTCTGATTTTTTTCTTTCTTTTTTTTTTGTTTTGTTTTTCAAGACAGGGTTTCTCTGTATAGCCCTGGCTGTCCTGGAACTCACTCTGTAGACCAGGCTGGCCTCGAACTCAGAAATCCGCCTGCCTCTGCCTCCTAAGTGCTGGGATTAAAGGCGTGCGCCACCACTGCCTGGCAAAAAATTTTGATTTTTAAGGCAGCTTATTCTGTTTTGCAGTCTGAACTATGTTCGTGTCGCAGGAAGAAGAAAAGAGCTGGAGTAGGATTTACTCCGTACCCTTTTCCAGAGAGTAGCCCCAATGAGTGTGGGTGGGGAAGAGACAGAGGCAGGGGTACATGTGAATGTGTGCATACATGTGTGCTTTTCCTAACAGTCTAAAGGTTGTGTCTCACTTCCACTGTAGGTAGAAGAGGGGCTTTCCTTTTGCTGTCTAGTTACAACTCTCTTCCTAACACTGGGCATAGTGGCTCATGCCTGTAATCTTAGTGCCCAAGAGGCTGAGGCAGGAGGATTGCTGCAAGTTCTGAGGCCAACCTGGGCAACAGAATAAGGTTCTGCGTAAAAATAAAACCTGTGCAGCACACAGAAGGCTGAGGCAGGCAAATCATGGGTTTGAAAGCCAGCCTGGGTGCATAGTATCTTCCAGGGTAAGACAAAAACAAGGCAACAGGGTGGGCACCCAGCGTTTTCTTTATTGCAGTGAGCCTGTCCAGCATTCTCTTTGTCATAGTGAGCCTTCGCTCCTGCACACACCTGAGCTAGCTACACTTCTAGAATGCTAACTCATTATGTCCTAACACCAAGAACCACTGACTTAGTACTTACATTTTTGTTGACAAAGGAATTTTATGTGTTAAATTTAGCATTAAACCATCAAAGCTTTTAATATAGTTAAATGTACATTTAAAAGGATTCTGTTGAAAAAGTTGAGCTTAGTATTACTTTCAAAGAGACTTGTAGATAAGGAAAAATCTAGAAGTGACTATGTTGGCCTTGGAAGGCTGGTATTAGTCACAGCATCTGGTATGGGGATAATTGATGGCTCTGGCAAGTCCACCAACTTCTGGCTTTGTTGTTTGAAGTCTGTCTACCTCAGAAGTCCTGAGAATCTGATTGTCATCCTGGAAAGCCTACATCTTTGGTTTTTATATCATCCCCTTTGTTTAAGGGGATAACAGAGGGTCCAGAGCTCTATTCCTAGATGTGGGCTTCCTAGAAAGCAATGTTTCATTTTGCTGGGTGACTTTTTCCCCCCTTGATTCCTGTTTTTCTTGGTCATGTTTATTTTTGTTGGCCCAAATACTTGAGATCTATATTTAGATGCAAAACTCTGAGATGTGGTGGCTAATCTTAATATATAGTGTGCAGGAAAACCGACAGACAGCATTTTGACTTCTCACATGTAGCTGGGAGAGCCTTTGCTCTTTTGGGGAATCCTATAAGAACGTTAACACTGGGCAGGTGTGTACCTAACTGCTCCTCATTGCTGGAACTTCTTGCTCAGTTCACTTTTTCTCTTACTCATTTTCACAATGGGAGGGAAATTTCTCATTTCAGAGATTTGGTTCTTCTTTCCTGTCTCTGGGTCACAGCCGTTTTAAAATTGTCTATAGCCCAGGACAGGATCAACAGTGTTTGAGTAGAAACAGGCTGAAGGGTAAGTTGTATACAGTGAGTATTGAAATACAGCGAGGGGAGATGGCTCAGTGGGTAAAGCCCTTGCCATGGAAGCCCGAGGATGGGTTCAGATCTCCAGAACCACACATGACAGCCATGTGGGTGTAGTGGCTCCCTGGAGTCCCAGCAGAGAGTGAATACCTTTGCAAGCGAACCAGCTAGACTAGCTGGAATTAGTGAGTCTGAGTTAAGATGGTGCCTCAGGAATTAAAGTGCTGAGTGACAGAGAAAGACACCAGAGTAAACCTTAGGGCCTTCACATACATCCACATGCATGTGCCCACACACATGAGCATGCGTACTCACATGGAGCTTCTCACACACATAAAATGAAAAAAAAATCAAAATAAATAGGTCACCTATAAGTTACTGTCATTTTCAAATTATAATAATTGTTTGCAGTGACTTCTATTTAAAGCACCATAGCTTTGGAAAACCGTTGGATGGAAGTACAGTTGGAGGGAAAGAAGTGTCAGTGGTTGAGAGGAAGCAGTAGGTATAGAGTAAATTCATCCTTTAATTCTAGTTTGTGCCTGGAGTTAAGAAGATGAAGGATGGGCCCTGCAACCTTCTAGCGATGTGATTCGGGGCAAGTGGTTTCCCTCCTCACCTGCTTCACTTCAAGGCCAGTGTCTTTCTTGGTAGCCTTATTGCAAGAATATACTACCATTCTGGTTGTGAATTTGCTTTGAAAATGACTAAAGATCAGGGAAAATAGGGTTGTGTTTCATCAAAATCATAGCTGAGACAATTTGAAACTTACTATTCTGATTTCTTCAGCATAGAGGGAAACCTTTGCTTTTAATCATAGTAAGACACTAAATGACTTTTCTCAGCAGAAGAAATATCAGCCTATTTGATGGTAATTGTTTTGTTCTTTGGTTTGGCTAAATTTTAATTTAGATTTTTCTTATAAATGATTTTCTTCCCATTTATCTTCAGAACCAGCAAATTACTGTACTTATTAAGTAGGCTTTGAGACTTGCTTCACCAAGAGCCTTCTTCACTTCTCCTGAAGTGTAGACTACATGAGGGGCAGAATCCTTGAAATTTTCACGGGATTTCATTGACCGTGGACAGCAGCATGCATTGTTAATAGTGGGTGCCTGCAGCTGAACACCAGCTTGTTTTTCCAGAGTAACCAGCCTTCAAGAGCCTATCTCCAGATGGAATCCTGTTCTAAGATAATGGCCCTTAGGACTTGGATATGCCTTTTACACAGACTGAGGGGGAAGGAAGTTTGTGGTTCTTACATTCTGTACAGGTGCGTTCTGGACTGTTGGGGCATTAATTGTATAAGACAGACCTAAAGTATTATTCTCCATCTAAACTGTCTTGTGCAGAAAAATTAGCAGAATTCAGGAGACAGGAGGTAACATGATGTCCAAGTAGAGAACAGTACTCATTAAATGCAGAACAGGACTTGAAAAGAGCTGGGGTCTTGATGGAAATATGGGAAGCATATTTATTGCTTATTGGGCAAAGACTAATGAGGCAGAGCAGAGGGCCAAGCATGGGTATGTTGTTCTAGATTTTCATAGCTTGACTTCTTTCCTGTGAAATTAAAACCTTTCCATGAAGTCAAAAAAAGTTCAGAAAGCGTTCCTAAGTAGAAAACAGAAGACCCATTTGTGTCTTGGCAGACCTGAAGGAGAGAAACGAAGACTGGTGCAGCCATAATGCCAAGCAAATGTCTTGAGAGTCAGGCCGTATTCTTTTGGAAGAACCCACCAGCATCTTGGGAAGATTATCACCTCTAAGATACAGTTCTGTAAAATATGAGATTTCTCAGATTGGAAAAAAAAATGCCTTCTCAAAGACTCCTGTAAAAAACCTGAATTCTAGCCGGGCATTGGTGGCGCACGCCTTTAATCCCAGCCCTCGGGAGGCAGAGACAGGCGGATTTCTGAGTTCGAGGCCAGCCTGGTCTACAGAGTGAGTTCCAGGACAGCCAGGGCTATACAGAGAAACCCTGTCTCGAAAAACCAAAAAAAAAAAACCACTTGAATTCTTTTTAAGGGCAGAGGAATTGGATCATCAGTTTTCCCAAAATGTCATACAAAGTGAGGTATTGGTGCACTAAGGATTTATATTCTGCCAGTGTCTTTCCATTATCAGGACCAGGAAACAGTCTGTGCAAATGTAGGTATTCAGTGTCTTTGAGCCCTTGTGGAGAAGTGTGTGAGAGGGTGGGTGTGGTACCTTCCATTTCTAGATCACACCTGAGAGAGCTCTAACTGAGCTTATAGGTCTGGAGGAGTCAGCCTGACAAGGTAGCTTATCATGTTCTTCTGTAGAAGAGAGTGGGTAAACTAATTGAACTAACAGAGATGGGTTTTAACTCATCACTTGGTGCTTCTCAGAGTCTTTCGCTGTGTGTACTTGCTATATCTGGATTGTTTTCTGCATCACAAATCTTGACTTTCTAAAAGAAAATACAAAACAAGAATAAAAGCATAGGAGTGGTCAAGCCATGTCATCTAGACTTTCTGTGTGAAGATGTAGGCTGTGACTTCAGTTCAGCCAGCTAATCTGGGATGTTGGTGTGAAGAAGCCCTTATGTGTGCCTCTCCATTCAGTGCTTTGTAATTATACACCACATCACCCACTGATAAGATTCCCAGAACAGATTATAATATTTCTTGAAGGTTTGCTTGAATTGTGGTGTGAATAATGTTCTGCTTTTTTTAAAAAGTTACTTTAAAGAAGGTGGTGTATTTTTATCTGCAACATATGATACAATCTCTGATGCTTTTTGTTAAAATATCTTGGGCTTGGGGTGTAACTTAATGGCAGAATGCTTCCTGTGGCTTTAACCCCCGGTGTGGAAATAGAGGAGAGAAGAGAAGAGGGGGTGGGGGGGGAGGAGATTAAGAGAAGGAGAGGGGAGGGAGAAAGAGAGAAGTTAACTTGGATGAACTTACAGATCTCACCCTTCCACAATAGAAAGTAACTTTTATGCTTGGGTATTAATCAGTTTAGTGGTTCCCAAACCTTGCTCACTCCTCAGAATTTCCTAGGAAGCTTTTGAAGAATTACAGATGGAGCCAGCCCCACCCTGTAGTAATTTAATCAGAATATATGGGCTGTCGCAGTTGGAAACCCACTTTTGCAGTGTCTTTTGTAGTAGAATGCCAGCTGCTTTCTGGTGCCCTTATTTTGATCTTGCTAACTGGAATATGATCTGTCAGGAAGGGGAATGCAGTGTGGATTTTGTAGAAGGCTCACTTTTCATTTTAAAGCTCATCTTACAAAATGAGCTGCTTACTCATTCATTCTTGTGGTGCTGGTGATGGAACCCAGGGTTTCCATGATAAGTATGTGTGTTGAGCTGCTGTACTAGACGTGTGTGAGACAATTTACTTTATGTTAGAGTTGGGTAATTTAAAAGAGACTTTATTGTCTTCTCTGTCATTTCTGCTTGCCTTTGAACTCAAGGTCTGTCCTCCATTCTGGTGACTTAGAGCTGTGGCCTTCAAGCTGGAGGATGCACAGTGGCAGATAATGCCACAGATAAAGTCTCTTCATGGGCACCAAGGCATCCAACATTTAAGGGAAGCCATGGCTGGCACCTAGACTTTGTGGATTCTTTGTACTATCTCGACCTTGGTGAGATGCCTATGCCCTAGAGGCTTGGTGATTGTTCCCCACCTCCTCCTCAGGATGCCCTTCTTTAAAGGGAGCATGCCTTTAACTTGCCACTGATGGCCAGGGCACAAGCAGAAGGATCTTTGCAATAGTCTGTAGCTGCCAAGAAAGTGAGTAGCTCTTAGTGTCTGGAGAAAGGAGAACTTTTGCAAATAAGTTTTTTGTTCTTTGTTTTCAAAACCACCAAAAATGACTTAATTGAATGGTCAGCTGATTTTTAAACACCTGTGGAAGCATTTCACTTGAAGAAAATATCCACTCCCATTTTCATCTGCCTAGACTCACATCTGTAAGAGCTAAACAGCACAGTAGAGTTCTGAATCTAGCTCCAGCCATTACTCAGTTTCCACTGAGAAGGAACAGACTAGAAATACCATCTGTTTCACTACAATGTGCATTTCCATCAAAGTCTTGACTGATTTTGATGGTAATATGTTAAAATTTCATACATTTGCAAATCTTTATTGCAGAGAAATAGAATAGGGTAGACTTAGCATAGAAGTCAAAGCATGGAGGACTGTGTGGAGATATGAAGCCAAGGAGGGGGTGAGGTACCGTTCCCAGCTCCTACCTAGATCTTTATTTCTCTGGATAGATGCTGTGTAGGAAATGCCTGTGGCGTTCCCACCAGAGTGAGCGAACAGTTTGACATAAAGGAAAGACACCAGAAAGTATATGCTCTGCAACAATAAAGAAAAGGACAATTCGAAGTTTAGAATGTTAACTTAGAAATATATGAAGGCGTGTGGGGGTCCCTCATCCCCCATTGTTTTTGGGGTTATATAGACAAGATTGTGAGGAAGCTTGGCAGGAGAGGAAGAGGATGGTGGGCCCGTGCTTGTGTATTTTCCTTGGTTAAAATGTGATCAGATTGACATTTTAAGGCTCTAACAGTTCTGTTTTGTTGTTGTTGTTGTTGTTTGTTTGTTTTTAAACAAAAAAAGGATTCTTGTCTAACTTTGAATGGATCAGAAATGTTTGCTCTTTCTAAGATCATTTCTACTGACCCATTCCTCTTCTCTGCCATTCTTGACATCCGGAAGTTTTCTGTCTTTGGCCTTCATTTTTTAAAAAAGCATTCCTTGAGGCCGGGTGTGGTGATGCACACACACCCTTAGTTCCAAAGCTTGGAAGGCAGAGGCGGGTGGATCTCTTGAGTTCTGGGACAGTCTGGTCTACAGAGTTACTTTAGGTGTGCAGGCTAATGGCTTTATCAGACATGTTGATTTGTCTTAACTCTTAACTCAATTGGGCCATTCTTCGTCTTTTGCTGATTTTCTTTTTTATTTACACTTATTTATTTGTATATCACAGAGTCTAGGGAGATTGGTGGACAAAGGAAAGCTCTAGATTCCAGGCAGGGTTAGTAGCAGTCTTGGGTATTGTGGTCTAACCTGGCCAGATTGATTGCTTGCAGGCTGGATGTTTTGCCAGTCTATTGTTAATGATAGCCTAAGGGGAAAGAAACTGATGTTTACATTTTCTGAACACCTTTGCATATTGCCTGGAGAAAGCATCAGACCTGACCAGACCTGACCAGACCTGACCGTTGAAGGTTGGTTGTGTTGACCCAGGGCCTCTACTGAGGAGGATAGTGGCTTCCATTTTGGTGGTTTTGAAAAAACAACCAAAGAGTTTCCCCAAATGTGTAGGCTCAGGTTGAACTAGGCTATAGGGGTTAGTTGACTGCTCCAGTCCTGAGGCCGGCTGGGCATTCTCATTCAGGAAGCAGGCATAGCTTTCTCATTCCCCTGCTGAGTCCACTACTTTCTGTTCCAATGTGTAGTGTTGCACACATTGGCCATAATGTGAAGATATTTACAATAAGTCTTAACTCTTGACAATATTGGTCTCCATGTAAAATGTCTTCCTTCTTAAACTTAGCTTCAGTTCCTCTGCCCCCATCTGAACTATGGCCAGACTCCAAAGGAAAAACTGACAGTGGTGACGTGATACTTCAAAAGAAGATGGTCTAAACGGCACTGAGAGTTCAGGGACAGTTGTGTGAAACCCACCAGGCCTTAGGGATCTTCCTAGCTAAGAGCTTGGGCAAGGATTAAAGTGAAACTCTAAGTCTCCATTCAGTCTTTGTACCCATGAAGTTTGCAGACCATGGGGCTATAGCTGGTTCTGTCCTTTCTCTACCTGCTGCATTGTGGGGCTTGAACTCAGGTCCTTGTACATGCTAAGCAAGCGCTGTACATCTAGCCCACCCTTATCACTGAGACACACCCCGCCCTCTGTTCTTTCCCTGACTATTGTGGATTTTAAGTTGATGTCTTTAGCTGCTGTTTTTGATCTGCCATTTTCCCCTGACACTGCAGGACATGGCCTTTGACTTCATTTAACTTTGGGTTGAATTCTTGCTTAGCCTCTTGGCCTAGATGCCCTTGGCCAAGTGTCTGCAAGCTTTGATCTCCTGTGAATTGAGATTTACAGTCTCTTTTCTAGAGGCTCCTGGAAGGTTCACAGTCCAGTGCTCCCTGACAGTTGTGAGGCTTCTGCGAATTACTTGCTTGCTCCTCTGGGACCTCAGTTGCCTTTCCTTTGGCATGGGTCTCTGCTGACGAGAATTGCTTTTCCAGTCATGAGGAAGCAGTAAGAGTGTGTGGAGGTATGAGAGGGAGGGCTTGTTTGGATTCCCAAAGGGAATCTTTTTTCTTTTACTATAAAGATTACAGTTATGATAGTTTGTTGTTTGGTTGGTTGGTTTGGTCTGACCTTATTATGTCTCTCTGGATGACCCCAAATTCTTAGGCTATCTACCCTTTTGCCTCTGACTCCCAGGTTGCTGGGATTATAGCTATGTGCCACCTTGCCTGGCTCCATAGTTTGTAATAGGTAATTATTGATTCCCTGGTTTTTCTTATTTTTTAAACTTGACAAATTTTCTCTTTATCGTTCTACTAAAGGCAGGATCTGCAAGCTTGTCCAGCCTTGTTTTATAATGAGGTACTGAAGTTAGTGCTTATGAAGGCGTGTTTAGCTGTAAGTTTTAGAAAACACTGTAAAATGTAAATAAAATTACAGCTATCATAACATACACAGATAACCACTAAAGTTCCAAAAAATGTTTGCTGACTCTGTGTGTGTGTGTGTGTGTGTGTGCGCACACGCGCGTGCACTTAGTGGCATATGTGCCATAGCCCCCATGTGGAGGTCAGAGGACAACTTGCAGGACTCAGTTTTCTCCATTCACCTTGTAGGTTCTGAGGGCTAAACTCAGTTTGTCGACTGGGCAGCAGGAACCTTTACCCATTGGACCACCTTGCCATCTCATGACTGAATTCCTTACCAATACTAGCATATTTATTTTTGGAGTGCTTTATATATGCTGAACCAGTGGCCCGCAGGGAGCGGCATCCACAGTCCTGGGGTTTTCTTTTGTTATTTCATTATTTTATGTGCATGTATGTGGGCCTGAATGCACGTTTATGCTCCGTGTGCAAGTATCCTCGGGGCAGAAGAGGGTATCAAATCCCTTGGAACTGGAGTTACAGGCCATCTGATCTAGGTACTCAGAACTAAACCCAGGTTCTCTGCAAAAGCACCAGGTGCTTTTAATCTCTGAGCCAGCACTCCATCCCTAATAATTTTTTTAAAATATACACAATTGCACAGTCATCACCATGATCTAATTTTAGAAAAATTTCATCACTTAGAATGGGAGTACGGTTCGTTTGATACAGTGTCTCCCAAGCATGATGAGGCCCTGGGTTTAATCTCAAGCATAAGCCTGGCCTGGGATATATGCTCATAATCCCAGTACTCAGGAGATCAAAGCAGGAGGATTAGAAATTTGTCATTGACTATATTGGGAGTTCAAGACCAGCTTGGGCAAGAGACTTTGTTGAAAAAAAAAAAAAAATAATCATTGCCTCATTGAAAAAACCTAAAACCATTATCAGTCAGTCAGCTTGCCACTCCCCCTCCCGTCCATCCCTGGCAACCATTACACCAAACCTGTTGTCGTATATTTGCCTACTTTAAGTATTTCATATAAGTGGATTCATGTGATCTATGTCCTCTTGAGACTACTTCCTGCCAGTTAGGGGCACTGAGTTTCTTGGGGCAAGTTTGATCTTTTTATCACAATATCTAATTTCTTCTCCTTCTTGTTTTTCCTTTGTGCAAGACTACTTAACAAACCATGACCAACGACCGACCAACAACAACCGATCTACACCCCACCTAGCATTTATATACCCTCTGAAAAGTCCCCAGAATCCCAAATGTCACACAATCACAGAAACTATCTGCAGCTGGCACAATCACACCCCTGCTAGAGCACAGGGAAAATCACAGTCAGCCAATGCGATGGTCCAAAGCAGCTACATATTCCCACACCTGGGATTAACATGAAACCCTATTCTTACAATAGTTCCAAAATTATCCTATATTGCCACATTTTGTTCATTGTTGGTTGATACATGTATCGGTTACCTCCCATTTGGGGCTATTGTAAATAGTGTCGCTATGAACATTGGTGTGCATTTTTTGTGGAGGTAGGGTTTTCCTTCTATCGAGGATATAGACCAGAGCGGAATGTCTAGTTTGTGTAGTAACCATGTGGCATTCTGAGTAACCACCGAACTGCTTTTCAGAGAAGTGGTACCCATTTACTTCTCCACTAGCAAGATGCAGCGTTCTTGTTTTCAGCCTTTCTGGAGGCAGGATCTTAGGACTCCTCCCAGCTCTGCCTCCCAAGGTGTTCTCTCCTGGCTGGCTCTGACTTCTGATTGTAGTCATTACCGATGGATATGAAATTGTGTCTTACTGTGGGATTGGTTTCTTTTTTTCTTTCCCCCTCCTCTCCTCGCCCCTCCCTTTCTTTTCTGAAGGACTCTTGTGTAGCTCAGACTGACCTTAGACTTTTTTTTTTTCTTGAAGGACTCTGTGTGGGCACAGTTTGGCTTTAGACTTTATGTGAAGCTGTGTCTGGCTGTGAGTTTCAGATTCCCAAGTGGTTGGGCTCACAGGCTAGTGCCACTGTGCCCAGCTCTGAGTCACATTTCTGTACTGACTAATCATTTTGAGTTTCTTTTCATGTGTTTCTTGGCCATTTGTTCACGTTATTTAGAGACATCTATGGTTACATCCTTTGACAATGTTTTAATTGGGTTGTTATTGACATGAAGTTTTAATGTTTCCTGCAAGAATTGCTTTGTATTAATGTAATATATTTTCTTTCTCTCTGTGGTATGTTTTTCAGTTTTAGGGATTAAACCTAGGACTTAAGGCATGCTAACTATATGACTTAGTATAGAGCCATGCTCCCATGCCCCTACTTGGATTATGTAATAGACACATAGAATTTTGTAAGCTACTTTTTAGATATGCTGTAGCCATCTTTTCATGTCTGTAATTATATCATCTTTTACAACTACTTTGTAGTTCTTTATATGAATACAGTGTAATTTAAGATCTAATTCTTTATATATGACAGTTATTTGTTTTTCCTTAAATATTATGTGTTGGTGTCAGAGCTTTATTCATGCCCCACGGGTGCTGTATCACGGAGTCATCCTCCACTGTACAGAGATTGATTTGAAAGGGAGAGAGAAGCTCGCCACACATCATCCATACTTGGAATGCCTGGTTCCTTTCTCTAGGATGCTGTATTGCCATTGCAATCTCTAGAGCAACATGTAACACGTGGACAAATGCTCCCACAAAAGCCATTCCCATTTATACCCATCTTCCCATGCCTTGGTCCCACACCCGGCAGAAGTATTTTTGCTTATTTTTTTAAAAATTCAACTCAAGAAGTCCTGGGAGGCATTATATGTCTCTTTTAATTTGCATTTGTTTATTAAAATAAAGCTGGTTGAAGCTGTGTTTATTTCCTCTGTTGAACTTGTTCCTGTGTTGGGAGATTACTTCTGATGCCAAGAGTATGTTTCCTGTGCTGAGAGATTATGCCCTGTGCTTGTGCTTGGCATGGAGCATTCCTGCCTCTTCCCACCATCAGACACACCACCTTCTTTTGCCATCTCTTTACATAGGTTCCTTCTAAGGCCTTGAGAGGGTTCCTAGGAACATTTTTGCATGGTTATACTTTTTATTAAGTTTTCAGAAGCCAACTTATACATATATAATGTATATATCCATGTAACATATATGTAATATACTGACTTCCTATAAAATGCTCTATTACCCATTCCCCACTTATATAAGTTTACCCAGCCTGTGTCTGCCCCTGCGTCTGATACAGTGTTAAATACAGTATTGATTTGGAGGCCTCAGTGCTTAGTGCCATTGGCACTTTTAGCATTTAGACAAGGGGCCCTTTGTTCCATCTGTTTGGTTCCATCTGTGGCTTAGTTCCTACAAGACTCATGATAAGTACAGTAGCAGTAGAAGAAATATTCTGAAGATTTTAAAGTTCTGATCAACTGTGTATACAGTGTGTGTTGGTACAGTCCTCCCCTGTTCTAAAACTATTGAGCAGAAGTAGAAACACCTGTTTTGGTTAGTTCCTGTGATGACCCAGCAGAGTTACTTAATTTCCTAAAGCATCTTTCTTAAGTGGTCTGTGATTAGCTCCTTTTAAAATCTTTACATTTGTAAGTCTTAGGTATCATGTTTTCTGTGGCTTGAAAATTTGTCAGTCTTGAGTGGTATGCCCTCTGTGTGATTTATTTACTAGTTTTCTGAATTTATTATAGGCACATATTTTATAACCCAGTGGGCACAAAACCAGTGAACTTTTGTTGAACAAGACACGTTCTCACTTGGTTTTTGTGAGAGTGGAAATCTGGAGAAGGGAGGTGTGAACATGCAGGGCTTTCGTCAGTTCAGCGGGCAGAAGAGGTCAAGGTTAGCAGGTGCTGGCATTCCAAGCCTTCTCCAGTACTACAGATGCCAGCCTGGTGACTGTGGCACTGTACACGTTTTTAAAAGGTCTCTTTTTCTGAGCACCTTTGAATGGCACTGTGGGAAGCTGGTAAGTGGTTCAAAACACAGTGTTTGGGTATAATAGAATTCTGTGGGACCCACAGGTAATAGGGCATGTGAAGGGTAGATACAAAGAAAATACAACCAGAAGAGGGCGAACCTAGAGTTGGGCTTTGAAAATAAGCAGACATTATTAGCCAAGAAATTATTAATGGAATGGCATTGTTTGAAAACATGGTGGACACCAGCTTTATGATTGCTGTTTTGCTTCTGTTCTATGTCTCCGTGGAGAGCAAATGTGTAGAGCAAATGTATATGTGGTGGAAACCTTCCTGATGTTGCAGGATAGGGATGCTGGATAGCTACTTCCTCCAGCATTCTGACTGGGAAACAATGGCTAAGTTAATGAGAATTAGAAGCAGGGAGGACAGTTTCAAAAGGACCATGACAGGCTCTTGTACTTGTTGGCTTGTGTTTACTGTAAGAAGTCAGAGGCTCCTTTCCAGGACCCTTTTCCAGGATCCCTGAGGTGTATCATGACCAGATGTCATCCTTCTCTCAGAGTTTGAGGGACCTTACTCTCTGTCATGCTTGCTTAGACCATAAAAAGTGAGCACTATTTCTACATTTTAAAAATGCCTTTTTTTCCTTTGGTTTTGATTGTTTTGATTCAAGTTTTACTCTGTAGTTCAGTTAGGCCTGAAATTTATAATGAAGCCTACACTGGTCTCAAACTTGGAGTGATCTTCCTGCTTCAGCCTCTGGAGTACTGAGGTTACAGGCATGCACTACCATGCACAGCCTGTAGCCTTTGCCTGCATTCTCTTTCTCCCTGTCCTGAGGGGGCAGAGTGCACATGCACATGACTTACAACTTGTTCAGTTGGTTGACTGCATGCACTGTCTTGTGAGAATGGAAGGTCTTGGTGATTGGGTAAGTAATGGTAGAGGTTTAAAGGTGATTGATTCTCTGAGCTTTTGACAACTGGACAGTGTCAGGACAACTGTCCTGATGTCATGTGCAAAATGTTCCCTTGGCTGCTTGCTGGAGGTCAGCCTTCAGTAAGAACATGCCAAAGATTACTTAGTGGCACAGCACACTTACTTTTTATGTTAAGGATGTGAAAATGGTTAAGTCTCCCCATTTTGCCCTTGTGCAGATGCCTAATAAGGTTTTACTTAGGCTTTGGGTAATATTAATAGAAGAAAAGCACTAGGTAAGTGCTATAGATTGCCATGGAGGACTTTGTGCGTCCTTACCTAGTGGCCTACACATTCAGAAAATGGGGAGCAGCTGAACTGCTTTACACATTAACATGTGAGTTAGCCAGCAAATGTAATCTGAAAGCAGATGCAGGCGTTTGATGCCTGTGAATTTGTACCTGTAATTTCAGAGACAGGGATGAACAAAAACCAGGTCCTGTAGGCAGGAGGGTAAATGGCTGCCAACCATATCCACATTGAGCTGCAGGTCAGGCTTGGAGAAAGGCAGACAGTGAGTTCTGATGACAAAGGCATGTTGTCCTTCCAAACCCTGGGGTCTTGCAAATACCTGCACACACTAAACCTAGTGGATGCTTAGAGAAATAAGGAAGTTTTCTGGTCCTGACCTCAGGGAATTTACACATTTCTACACTTGAAAACAAAACTACCAGGGAGAAGCCCTGACCTTCTTGCTAGGCAGATGCTACTGGCTGCTGTCAGGTCTGGGGAAGCACTTGGCAGAAATTTTCGTGAGAGCCTGCAGCCAGGACCTGTGTGAGGTCAGAGAGCATCTCTACTTCCTCATCTGGGCTAGCTTTTGGAGACAGGTATCTTTGGAGCCTTTGAGTACTGAGTACTGAGTACTGAGTTTGAGTACCACCTCTTTCAAGCCAGTTTTACTATTTGAAGTTTAAGATTGATTTAAATTTGCATTAAAATAAACTCAAGTTGAATGCTCAGTTTTTATGTATCTTAAAAATAAATGACTAGTCTTTAAATATTTGTTCCATACAGTAAGCAGCAAATTGGGAAGGCCCTGGGGGACTTGAGGGGGAATTTGAATAGCACCCTCATAGGAGACTAGGCCAGGTCAGCTGGGAACTCTTTAGGTCCCTCCTTACATCCTGCCAGGGATTTATCTAGGAGCAGTTAGTTCCATTAAGGGACAGGTTTGTAGGTGTGTCCAGGACTCTTGACTGAAGTGGATTAACAATGAAATCTGAGGAGTATTTTTGCCTTGAACGAGTTAATTAAAAAGAACTGGGGGCCCTGACATAGGTCCTTGTAGCTTTTGGACCCAGCTGTTAAAACAGTTCAAGTTCACAAAACAGGTGTTGAGCATGTCTGTTTCAGGGGAATGACTAGGAGGAGGCTTGTAGCCCACCCTGGGACCCTGTTCTCTGTGCCTGTAACTGAGGGAGGGAGAGCAGCGCCTCCCGAGGGTTGGGAGTGCATCGACTCCAGCCACTTCCTAGGTCTGCGCTCTTGGGCTTCCGTGATGAAGATGGAGGAGTGGGATGATAGTACCGCCCAGGTGAACGTGTGCTGAGGACTCACTGAATGTTCTAGGTGTTGGATTAATAGGCAGGGCACTTTCAGGTACATGCTTAGCTTATATATGCAAATCAGTCCCTTGATCTGTGTCTTTAAAAAAAACCTCATTTGTTTTTGTTTACTTTGTCTATGTGTCTGTGCCACAGCATGCCTCTGGAGGTCAGAGGACAACTTTCAGGAGTCACTTCTCTCCTTCCACCATTTGGGGACCAGGGATCAAGATCTTGACATCCGGCTCAGCCCACTGCCTTTACACTGCCTTTTTACTTCTGCTTCGCACATGCTCGGCATGTAGGCGCTCTACCCCTGAGCCACACTCCAAGCCCCTAGTGAGCCTCCTTTGTAATTGCCAGAACCTTTTGTACAGTGCTGGAGACAGACTGTTGAGTACAGTTGCCTTCTAGTTTAGACAAAATATATCCCTTAAGACTGTTATTTCTTTTCCGAGTAGTGGTAAAATGTATAGAGTATCAAATTTACCATTTAGACCACTTTAAGTATATAGTTCAGTATAGATGACTTGACTGTTTCTTAGACTTAACCAAGAGACTGTCATTACCATCCATTTCTAGAATTGTTTTTATCTTGCAAAGCTAAAAGTCTGTGCCCGTTAATTAATAGTGACTGTGGAGTGTGGTGACACACATCTGTAATCCTGGCACCTCAGAGCCTAAGACCTGTTCTGGGCCAGGCTAAGCCAGCCTGAGCTACTTAGGGAGGCTATCTCAAAACACATCCACTTGTTATTTGGAATATGTGCTTCTCCAGGATTTCACGTTAGAATAGTATTATTGAAAGTACAGTCCCACCTACAGTGAGAGGTCTGGTTTCTTCAGGCACAAGGAAGGCCATTGGACATAAACTTTTCAAGAGGAGAGGTGACTTGTGAGTGTGGGGCAGAGATGGAAGAGCCCGTTGGGCTGTGAAGTGGGAACCCTCAGCTGCCCTGAATGTAGTGAGGCCTTCCCATCTTTGAAGCTTGCTTTGTGGGTTTTGAGTTCCTGTTTAATGCTCTTTTAATTCAAACGTTCTAGGTTGGTGAGTGGGGCAAATTGGTGAGCTACCTTCATTATGTATGAGTATTTCTTCTTATGTATGCCATTTCTTCCAAGGGGGTCCATCGGGAGAGTTGGGGAACCATACCCTGTGGAAGTGAAGATAAATGCACCACCAGGAGGCCAAGGCCAGCCCTCTGCACCTCTGACAGCCTGTTGGGGTGGGGTGGGGGGACTTCCCGGAAGTCTGCCCTCCCCAGCTTCCTGCTCTGCCCAGCGCTCTTCTTGTTTGCCTCTGGTCAGAGTGAGTTCTGCAAGAGCTAGGCCTCTGGCATCTATTCTTTTGTACTCTGGTGTCCTAGCAGCTGCTTCTTTCACAAATGTCCCTTAGGTTGAGCGAGTGAATGGCAGTCTGCCCAGGAGGTGACTGTTTCCATTGCTCATTCTGTGTCACAGTCTTAATGCCCTCTGTGGACACTGGGCTCCAGGGCCTGTCTCCATTTACCCTTCTAGTGGAAGGAGGGAACGCGTGCTGCTGCTTCCCACCAGCATGTGGGTCTCTCTAGCCTGCTCTGTTCTGTCATGAAGCTGGGCATTAAGGAACAAGCAGGTGTGGTGCTCTATTCATTTTTGGCACTTTGGCGGTACTGCTTTTCAGTACTGAAAGCATTTAGATTGTAGGACTGCCTATAGTTTTAGCTTTGTGCCCTTAACATGTTATATTAAAAATGCAGGCTGAAGTATGGCTCTGAGTCTGATTGTCAAATGATCTATCAGCCATCACCAAACCCTGTGGCTACCAGCTGCCTGGCTTGCGCTTTTATGTGAGCTGGAAGTGCTGGTCCAATTGAGGAGTTTCTTAATATCTAGTTCCTCATAGCATGAAGTATCTATTTTCTGTAAAATGTAAGTCTTATTCTTAGTTTACTGAAAGCTAGAGAGGGGAGCAGTTGTTTTAAGAATGATGTGGGATAGGTGACACAAGTGTATCAAACTTTAAATATTGAAAGAAAATTCTTCCTCCAGTTATGTCCGTCCTGGGGCTTACAGGCTCCATATGACCAAGAATAGCTATGAACATAGCCCAGCCACAAAACTGCAAACTTAAAGCATGATAAGATTCTCGTTTGTAATTTTATTATAGTTTTGTAATTTGATTGTGTAGCTTTTGAGCATGGGCTTTGAATTTTGGAAGATCCTGTTTCAAAGGTTGGACATGGCTGGTAGAGGAAACTATCTCTGTGATGTAGGTCTGAAAGTCAGACCAGAGGTAAGAAGAAGGGGAAGTTTCAGAGGAAGAGCTGAAGTAATAGCACACATACACACTGCCGGCTGCAGGCCGTTGGCTGATGTTTTAAAGGGTGCACTCCTGAGAAACACTCAGAAAGGAGGCTGTTTGCCTCTGACCAGCTTCCGGTGTTAGAACTGACTTTCATAAGATTGCTAATTTATAGTGATAGGATTATAGAGGAAATCTGTGTGCAGGTACAAGAGAGAAAAGTAAAGGGCTTGGGCATGTAGCCCAGTGGCAGTGACCTAGCAAACCCTTCCTTGTCTGAGGCGATTTTGTGAAGAAGTTCAGCTTTCCACTGGTGCATTTCCTGACCCGGTGAAGAAGAGATTTAGTCCCGTGATCTCTTAAGGTTGCTTCTGCCTTAAACCCCCAGGGTTATGAGTTGAGGCTGATTTTTATCGCTGTGCTATTGAGAGGGTTTTCAGTTATGTCATAGCCTCTGTGCAACATAGTCATCTCTGTTATTTATTCGTTACTGTTGGCTAGCATGCCTCTCCTACTGTAACATGGCTGCCGTGAGAAGAGTTGCTATGTATGGCCCTAGGGATGCACTGCGGAGGAAAAGCGAGTGAGTAAAAACTGGATGGTGTGCTGGCTAGTTCTATGTCAACTTGACACAAGCTGTAGGGATCTGAGAGGAACCTCAATTTAAAAAAGACATCTAGAAGATTAAGCTGAAATCAGACATCTGTACAGCATTTTCTTAACTAGTGATCAGTGGGGGAGGCCCCCAGCTCATTGTGGGTGGGAATACCCCAAGGCTGGTGGTCCCAGGTTCTATAAGAAAACAGGCTGTGTAAGCCATGAAGAGCCAGCCAGTAAGCAGTACCTCTCCAAGGCCTTTGCATCAGTTCTAGCCCACAGGTCCCTGCCCTATTTGAGTTCCTGTCCTGACTTTCTTCAGTGATGAACTGTGATGTGGAAATGTAAGCCAGATAAACCCTTTCCTCCCTGTGTTGCTTCTGGTCGTGGTGTTTCATCACAGCAATAGAAACCCTAAGACAGATGGTTCATGTGCTAAGGTCCACATTGCCATAGCAAACTTCATGATGCTACATGTGCTAATGCTGCACGGTGCAAGTGTTTGACAGACATCCCTTGCTTTGTAGGTGGGAACTTGACAAAATGATTATTCTCTTAAGTGTGAAAGTCTTACAAACAGGTCCTGGAGGTATGACTTCAAAAGTTTGAAGGTCATTCATTAAGTTTTTTAAATTTTAGTTAATAAATTTTTATTTGGTTTTGTTGTGCTTTGTTTTGAGATAGGCTTTCTCTATGTCTCCCTGGCTGGTGTGGAAAGCCAGTGTTTTATATAGTGTGCGTTTTTATCTTTGTGTTCTTTTTGTGGGGACAGGGCCCTAGACACTGTAGTGCTCAGTGGGTGAGTGAGGTTATCTGCCTCTTACCGCAAGGTCAAAGGTCTCTCTGTAATGTCAGGCCAAACTCTTCCAAGTTACACCTCTGACATAAAGAGCTTAGCTAGGTGGTGGGATTATTTTCAACAGTGCCGGAGAGTGACAGCAGGACATTACTCTCACAAGGTGAAGAACCGTAAATGCTGCTGTGATTATGAGGACTCGCTGCCAGTTGTTTCTTCTCACCCTTTAAAAACCGTCGGATCAAACCCCTTACAAGCCTCTTCACTTAATGCCAACTCTTGTCATGGCTTTTCTGAATCCTTTCATGGCTTCTGTCCAGAGAATCAGAATCTGGGAGCCTCTTCTGCGTTTTTGGAAACTAAGCTGAGCACCACAGGAAAAGTAGTGGACACATATACCTAAGCGGTGTCTGGTCAGCCTTGTAATCTCAGGCTCTTGGCCCCAAGGTAGAGGCATACTCTGCAATATTGGGGACTGGTTGTGACCTCTGCTTGCAAGCTGATCTTACAAGCCTTCGAAGACCACCTTGCCTCTGCTTTCTCTTTTTGAAGCCCTGTTTCCTTAGTTTTGAGGATCTTCTTTATTCCTGGCTCCGTTAGTTTGAGAATGGCTGTTTCTCTAATACTCTCAACTTAAGATTTTTGCTCTGATGAAAGACATAGTCCATCTAGTGAGTGACCTGCATCCACAGTGGAGAGCTGCAGATATTGATGGAATTCTCAGCTGGGAATGAGATACTGTGGCCTCTGTTGAGCTCCAGATCTTGGCATCAGACTGTATAAACTAGGTTGCAGCTTGCCTCCGAAGGCAGGAGACTTAGTAGTGAAATGGGAACATGCTGAGGTGGAAGACCCAGCTTAGGAAGACAGATCGGAGCAGGGCTGTGTGTGCGCTTCCAGCAGTTGGCACTGATGGACTCTGTGGGTTGCAAACATAAGTTTGATGTTTGATACGTCATTTTTCAGTCACTAGAAAAACTGTGGCATGTTTTAAAATAGAATGAGCAGTCTGTAATGCCCATAAGCCATTTCACTGTGGAAAAGTAGGGCAGTCAACACCGCAAAACAGTGATAGGTGAGAAAAGTTGGTGAGTTTGAAAGACAGTGAAGAAGGCAAGTATTTACTTCTGAACTTGAGACAGCTGTCTCCCGTTTTGCTTTTGTTTTGTTTTGTTTTGTTTTTGAGACAGGGTTTCTCTGTGTAGCCCTGGCTGTCCTGGAACTCACTCTGTAGACCAGGCTGGCCTTGAACTCAGAAATCCAACTGTCTCTGCCTCCTAAGTGCGGGGATTAAAGGCGTGCACCACCACTGCCCTGCTTGTCTCCCGTTTTCTTAACGGTTCTCCTACTTTCACCGTCTTGCCGTGCAGCCTCTTTGCCTGATCCCATCACATGTGTGTTAATTTGAAAAGCTGCATCTGTAGCTCACTTTCAGAGTCCCCAAGACAAACGGACACAGCCCTCCAGTGTGGGCTGGATAGACTCAGGTCAGGAAAGGGCCACTGGCATTGATGTCTTATGCAACTGTATATGTGGTGGGTCACCGCAGGCTTCAGATTTTTGCACTGTTCTAGGAGCCAGCTGTCCTGTAGAGTGTGGCCTAGGAAGGACAGACATCCAGTTGGCTGTCCAGAAGGTCCAGAAAACACTCACCAGTTGCTTCTCTGGAATTATTTTTATGTTTAATTTTGTCTTGGTTCTTGGGAGAAATGGCACTTAACTCAGTGTCTGTGATCTTGGACTTTAATCTAGAAAATGGAAATGTTCTTTCTCACATAGAGCCACCTGTCCTTGCAGTAGTAAAAGATGACTGGTTATGTAGAATTTTCTATTTAAGGAAATTGCACATAACATCTTTTGAAATGTGGTAGGTGGGATGGAATTCTTGTACAAAAGAGATGAAGTAAATTTTCCACGTAAATCAGTAGATTCTGTGGGTGTACCCTTCACTGAAAGTAACTTGAAGAGAATGTAACTCACTGTGTGTGTTTCCACTTCCTGAGAGCGAATATGTGAAGTGAGGAAACCTGTGTGCACCTCTCTCTGCTTTAGAAACAGATCCTGTGGTTGTGGAAGGGAGTGGGTTGAAAGACCCAGAAAACCAAAGAGGAGAGAAAACTGAATCTGCAGTGGGAATTCCTAAGTCAAACACAATATAAAACCAGATCTGAGCCATAGATAGTTCCTTCCAGGAGAAAATAAGCTAAGGGATTTAAGGGCAGCCACGTGCACGTCTACACTTGTGTTCTCTAGCCTGAATCCTTGCATCATTCACTCTTAAGACCTGCCCTTCCTCCCTGCCCCTTCCAAATAGCCTGTGGGAGGCTCTCAGTGACATGTGCCCACACTTTGCAGTCCCTCTTGTGTGTTGTAATACCTGATTGCATTCATATTTCAAATCTAACTTGTTCCCAGTTAATATTTATGTCGAAAAGACTTATATATCTAAAAGTCTTGCTGTCTAATTCATTTTCCTTAGATCTTTGCTAACCCCTTGAGAAAACATACTCCTTGTGATTTAGGAACTCTTGTTTTAGTCTTGTATTGTTTACTGCCAAAAAATGTTGATGGAGTGTTGACAGATTCTAATAATGATTTTTTACCTATTTCCACTGTAGGAGAATGTTAGTTCTGTCTGTTCAGATGTTTTTGATAGGGGGAATGACAGGAATTGGAAAGAGACAACTTACTGGAAAAGTTTCCAAAGATCCAGACAGGTTGCATTTTGAGCTGAATCGGAGATGAGAGTGAGGAGATGCCAGGCCCAGAACTTAAATCTGAGTTTGTGGCTTCTCCATGGGAAAGGGAGGAGAGGTCAACCTGGAGGAAGTAATGGAAGTGAGAGGCTGCTTTAAAAGCACACAGGTAGGGGTCTGCATCATAGTTGAGGCATGCTGGCAGGCTTGAAGCTGGGTACTTGTGACCACTTTAAAAGAAATGTAATAGAGTAGGTTCTGATTTATACGGGGTCAGGGTCAACCTCTGAACCTAGTGCAGAGTGAACTTTAGTTGGCTTTGGATGGCTGACCCAGGACCAGCAGTGGAGGTAGCATGTCTCTGGATGGAAGTGAGGTCAGGACATGACCTTTCCAATGTATGGTTGAAGAGAAGATTTTTACTATAGAAGGAGAGAGCAGCCGGAGGCATACGGAAGGGTCCAGACTGAATGTGGTCAGCAGAACAGACTAGGCTGGGGGTGGGGGGGTGGGGGTGGGGCGACGGAGGAACAAGAGGGGCCCAGAAGAGGTAGAAGAGCCAAGAAAAAGAAGACTAAGAGAGAGTGTATGGACAAATTGCTGCGTTCTATAGAAATCAGAAGCTGGGGGGAAGGGAAGCAAAGCTGGGGGAAGGGAAGCCAAGCTGGGGGTCAGGTCGGGTCGGGCGGGGTGGAGAAGTTTAGGGTAGGGGCAGGGATGAGAAGTGCTGAGAGGAGCCTGGACTCTGCCACAGGTACTTGTGATGCTGGGGAGCCTGGCAACCACCATCCGCTTTGATATGCTAAATGCACACCACAGCCATCTGTCCAGAGTTTCTTTGGGACCTAACAGTGTTGGGATGACAACCCCCTCAGTACATTTCAGTGGCACCAGCCCCTCACCTTAGCCAGTTCCTTGTGACTCTGAGACTATCTTGAAAGCTCAGCATAGAATCTGATTTTGTGAACACTTGTACATACTGAATTCTCTGGATTAAATCACTTGTGTTCCAGATAGCTAGCTTGTTTCATGCAACCTCTCTGAGACTGAAGACTATTAAGGTGAGAATGAGCTTCACTGGAAGCACCTTACAGGAGCAGTGAGTGGATGGATGGTCTCCTGAGAATGCTGGCTAAGGGAAGAAAGATTAGTTTGGACTCGTGGCTTTAGTAATTTTAGTCTGTGGTTTGAGTTCTATAGCTTTAGTCCTGTGGCAGAGAAGAACATGGCAGAATAAAGCTGCTCACTTCACTGGTGGCTGGGAAGCAGGAAGAGTGATGGGTGTGGACATAACTGCTCCCTTGAACAGTTACTCCCAGTGACCACTCCTAACAGCCCACCAACTTTAAACTCATCGAGGGATTAATTCTTGATGAATGTAGTGCCTTCAGGACACATTGGCCTCCCCAAAGTCCATTAGTCAGTATCAAGCTTTTAACACATGAGCCTTCATGGGGGTAGAGCTCATACCCCAAACAGGTTTCTCTGGCTGTTTTTAGGGATGGCCAGATTAGATGCAGTGGACTAAATAAGCTGGGGCTTGTTTTCTTCGAAGGGAGGGGGTGTTTAGAAGCTGTGTGTTTTAGAGATTCCACTACAGTTGATGTTCCTTGGATTACAGTGGTTCATTCTGCCACCACTGACAACAGGTTTCCACATCTCCAGTCTAGAGTGCACACGATTTGCATTTTGTTATTCCTAGAGGAAGAACATATGTTACTGAATATGGAATTGTCTGGAGTGAGAGTTAAAAATCAGATGACTCTGGGTAAGGGCAAGTCTGGTGACCTGAGTTCAGTCCCTGGAACCCACGCAAATTGGAAGGAGAGAGCCAACTCCACAAAGCCACCTTAGACTTCCACACATACCTTGTGCTATATGTGTGCCATCCCTGTAGCATACAATAATAAGAAAGTAAGTAAATATTTACTGGATTTAAAAAATCTGATATTGCACATTTTATTACACATGTTATTGTAAAATTGTACTGTTTTATTGTGTAAGTTAGTGTTAGTATATTTTCTTATCTGTTTTAGCCAAACAAGAAACACAGTGGAAGTTCTGTAAGACAGGAACTGCTTCCCGAGAGAATCAAGGATTATTTGGAAGCCAGTGAAGCCAGAGTCACTGAGCAGTGTGGGTGGCTGAACTCTGGAGGCTGGATAGCTGCAGGTCCTGGGCCCTGGCATGAGCTCTGGGTCTGTCCTTTGCTGTCCCCACTTCTCCTTTCTGCCTCTGCCTTCATGTTCTCTGCTGGCCTTTTAAAAGTGCATGCTCACAGGTTATGAAGGCCTTCACTTGTGTTCTGTTTTAGTTGTGCCTTGTGATTGAAACCAAGGAGCCCTTCCTGAGGGAGTCCTTGTAGCAGCAGGGATTGGATGGCAAATGGGTCTCTACTGAAGGGCAGAGCTATTCTCTGCAGCTGCTAGGTGCTTGAGATTAAGCAAGATGGTTTTGCACTGGGATAATAGGCAGGAAATAACTGCAGCTCACAGAGTACTGCATAATCATGAGAGCCTTGAAGGGTGTTAATCAAACGCATCTGCATATGACATTTTCATTATGTACAAGAGGAGCTGAGTGTGCTTATGCACACACAGATGCAAGGTCTGTAGGGCTGGGCTGGGTGCACATGTGAGAAGTTGCATCTGCCAGAAGGGCTGCTCTTTCCCACACCAGAGAGAATGATTGGGATGGGGGCTGGGATACATACTTTTAGCTCTCTTTTTTCTTTTATCTCAACACTTTATTGGGATAATTCACATGCCATGTGCAGTGCAATCTGGTAGTTTGCATTTCATTTTAAAGCATATTTTTAGGGTTGTATAGGGACTATTTTAGTCTATTTAGATTTTTGTCCTTCCTAAAAGAAACTGTTACATGCATGCATGTGTGTGTGTGTGTGTGCGTACATGCCTGCATGTGTACGATGGGGCCCCAGGGAGGCCAGAAAAGGGTATCAGAACTCCTGGAGCTGGGGTTTTGTGATTGCTGTGAACTGCCCTGTGTGGGTTCTGGGAACTAGGTAGGCTCTGGTCCCCTGGAAAAGCCCAAGCATCCTTAACCGCTGACCCTTCTTCTCGCCCTTGTTCATAGTTGTAAGTACTCTTTCTTTCTTTTTCCTTTTTAATGGAAACACAGATCATCTTGGGGCTTTTGAAAAGATGCAGTTCTCAGGAAGCAATTGTTTCATGAAGTCACTGATGATTTAACATTATAGAGTACCTCTTTTACTGACTTTTGGACCAGCCTCATGACTTACATCATGACTACTGGGCTCTTATACCTAACCCTAAGGTGGAATCCCCTCAGGTTCACAAGAGTTCACTTGCATGCTTTAAGCATGGAGTTCTTTTGTGCTGTGTCCTGTGCTGTGACCATCCTTTCCACTCAGCTTACCTTAAGCTACATAATAATCTACACTTGCTGTGCATGTCCCTTATCTGCTTTTCTTTTTTGCCTTGGATACGAGACAAAGAAACCTGGAAGGGACTGGCTCTGGGAGGCTTTGGTGATCAGTAGCTCTCCATATGAATGAGCCAAGAGAGGCTCCTTCACAAAGAACCTACATCATTTGGATTTGAGCCAGGACCATACTTGGGTGCTACTTTCTGAGAGCTTTTCCAAAACAAGGATTCTCCACATTGCCTTCCTCCAGTCCTGATTTATCTGTCACTCAAATTTCAGATGTCTGGCTCAGCATATTTCAGAGTTGCAGCATGTGTAACTGTCTAATGCATCATAATTTGTCTATCTTTGTCATGATGAGAGAGAGAGAGAGAGAGAGAGAGAGAGAAAGAGTGAGAGAGAGCGCATATGTGTGCGTGTTTTGAGTGTTTAACCTAGGCCATGCATGTACGAGGCAAGTGCTTTTCCACAGAGCTACATTACAATCTCAATCTTGATATTTTGAAAAAGCTGAATAAGAAATATCAGTTACCTGTCATTGCTTTTTTTAAAAAAAAAATCTGTGCACATTTTCATTATTTTGTAAGTTAGATTTACTAAAGGTAAGGTAAAGGTTGAAATTGGGAATTACTTTTCATACTCTTTTTGACATGTTAGGATGAGGCCATTTCATACTGGATAATGAAAAATTATTTTGAGGCTTGAAGTGTGATTTTATAAGCCCATGGCACCAGTTGAACAGTTTTCTTTTATTTAGCTAACATTTCTTATTGAGCGGCTGTTCTGAATGCTAAGGGCCAGCAACACAGACCTATATCCCTGTCTGGGTGCATCTTTGCAGCAGTAGGAAGCTGGGTAGCAGTGACCATGTGCAGACTCACTGAACCTCACCGATGCTGGAGGAGCAGCAGGGGCTGGGAAAGACAAGAGTGTGGATTATGAGCCACACCGGAGGGTATAAGGGAATCTTTTCAAAGATTTAAAGAAGGGAAGAAATTTGCCAAGAGATTATCTGAGAGAAGAATGCTTGGGAGAGGGACAGCAGCAGCAAAAGCTATGGAGATGGACCTTCTGTAGAGGGTGTGTGTGTGTGTGTGTACACACCTTTTCTGTATATTTACTATATAGAGCAGACTGGACCAAGGGCTGGGGCCCTGGGAGACTGTGGCATGAATTTTATTTATGTAAGGCCTCTGAAAGCAGGACATATCTTGAAGATGCAGAGTAGAGCACTGACCATCTCTGAAGTGGGTTTTAAAGGACCATATCTTCAGAGTCGACTATGTTCCATTGGGAAAGCAGCAGCCCGTCAGTACAAGGCACCAAGCTTGCTGATAGGGTCTGCACTGAGTGGTGGCATGGGCCTGGTGAGCTTCTACCTAGGTTTTGAGAGCAGATACAGGTTCTAGTGGATTGGATGTGGAGTTTGAAACAGAGAGAGAGAGTCAGGGTGACTACTACAGTATAGGACTGTCTGGTTTGGTGCTTGAAGCAGCATGGTCTTAGGTGTCCATCTATGGGATGAGTAGGCTGGAATGCTAACTTGGAGAGAACCTGGGTGAAGACTGATTAGTCTGAGAGAGCTCTGAGGTGATAAGGTGGAGGGACTGGGCCTGGGATAGTGCACAGGGAAGGGACAGACAAGAGCCAGAGAAGAGTGTGCTGGGGTGAGGGCAAGAGGTAGGCCCCGTGTAATAAAATAACTGCATGCTTTGGAAGAGCAATATTGAACCATACAGAGGAGTAATTTCAGGCTGTGTTTAGGAAGTTAACACTCTTCCCTTGCCCTCAGTTTTCCAAACATGCCATTCTGAATTTTTTAAAGTTCTGGACCCAACAGTGCATCACAGGAAGCGCTTCACAGTTTTTAGGGAATCTGGGGAAAGGGAAATATCACTAATGCTCCGCTCCTACAGCATTGCTGAGAATGTTTTGGCAACTGCCCTCTCCTTTTCCTAATCAAGTTGTACACACCCGGTTTTTTGCTTCCTCGCTGTAGCTCCTCCCCCTCCCCAGTGTTCATTGCTATTGTAATCTTCTACCCGATGGAGAGCTCTGCTTTGGGATTGATGAGCCTTGCAGGGATCAAATCACATCCTGCTGGCTGCTCCCTTCCTCCAGCTGCCTGGTTGCCTTTGTGAATCTGCACTGGATGCTTGCAGCCCTTTGTCTAGGGGTGGGGAGAGTGCTGGAGGGAGCGGGGAAGTGGTTAGAGTATGGGGTGGGCTGAAAAGGAGACCCTGGAGAAGGCTGGGGGCTGACCTGTGGTGGGCGGGAGGCAGACCTAGAAGGGGCCTGAGCAAATAGGCCCAGGCTCCTAGGCCTGGGGACTGGCAGGGCCATTCTTCCCTTTACAACCTCTTCTGCAATTACACTTCAGCCCTCAAGGGTTTGAAAGAAAAATTACAATTTAAAAGGAAGACTCTGGGTGCATGATTTGCATATGAGTGGCATCTGTATAATTAAGAACAATTAAATTCCCTGGCTGAATTGAAAGGGAGGCCTCAGCTACTTTTACTGGGTCCCTGTGGAGTGCAGCCTGTGGCTGTCAGTTCTCTGGAATTCAGTTGGCAGATTATTGCCATCTTCCCTGACTCTGCTTGTAGTAAATGAAATTCTGGAACAGACTCTTTGTACTCTCCCTGATTCGTCCATCTCTTCTTCTCTTTTCTGTCTTCCCTTCCTTCCAGGGAGGGGCCTACACTCCACCTGACCAGAGCTCTTAACAGGCATCTTTATTCTACCCTTCTCTGAGTTCATGGGTCTTACTTTACTAATAGAGGATACTGAAGGTCTGGCCACAAGACCCGTAATCAGTCTCTATGCACATTTCTAATTAGCCCCACATTCCCTACCTGGAACCCACTGATATTGATGGCCCTGGGAATTTAGTGCTTGCTTTTCCCACTGTGGTGTGTCCCATGGACACCTTCCTCCCAGTATTGCCAAAGAAGCAAGGCAGTTTCTAGGTTATTCTTCTTGGTTTTCAAACTTTGTAGAGTCCCTGTGTGGTTCAACTGAAGTAGAACAGGCGTGAAACTGCTTCCTTTTGCTGCGCCGGGGAAGGAGGTACTGTGTGCACAGGTTGTGCCAGTCTTTGAGAAGTAGATTCATTTGGGCTCTTACTGATGAGGCTGTCTTAGTTACTTTTCTATTATTGAGAAGAAACACCATGACCAAGGCAACTTACAGAAGATAGACTTTATTTTGGGGGTCAGTTACAGTTTTAGAGGGTCAGTCTTACGGGAGGTCGGCAGGCATGGTGTGGAGCAGTGCCCGCTTACATGTGGTTCAAAAGCTGGGATGTGGGGGTGGGGATACACACTAGCTGATCCACCTCAAGCCCTCCCCTCATGACAGACTTCCCTCAACCAGACCACACTTCCTAATCGTTCTCAAACTGCTCCACCACCTGATAACCAAACATTCAAACAATTGAGTCTGTGGGGCCAGTCACCTTCAAACCACTGCAGGGCCTCCTTTTAGGATTTTGTTTCTGGAAAGCCAGATGGGGACATCACTCATGTATTCCTTTCACCACCTCTTCTGTCTCTGGTATAACATGTCAATCAGGAGTAGCACTCTACCTTTGACTCCCTTTGTCTCAGAGGTTCTCGAGCTTCTGTGCAGCTGGTAATGAGGCAGAACACTGATTCTCAACTACCCATATGCAGGCATTTGTCATTGACATCAGCACTTGGCTACAGCTATTCATACATTCATACATTTGTAGTCTGGGCTTTTCCCAGTGAAGGGCAGTAGAAACCAACCATCTTTTTCTTTTTTAGACATTGGTTTATTGACAGGTTTGGGTTATGTTTGTGCTACTGTCACTGGGAAGCTCAGAGCCTAGACACCATGAAAATCTGGCCTGGCCACATCTATCTGGTGGCAGGCATTTACTGTGGCATTTGCATAGGACTAGTGCCTCTGAGTAGTAGCTGCTAGCAGTTTCTGTCATTAGAAAAGGGCAAGAAGTGGCCTCAATTGCAATTAAATGTTTTAGTCACATCTCCCTTGAGAGATGCCGAGCCTTGCAGCAGCTGCTGCAGGTCTCCAGGGTCCCCACAGCACACAGACTACTGTGGTCCCTGGTCTTGGCTGCTATGTCATTGCAGAGTTGGAAGAGGATGTAGGGAAGAGGACACAGCATTCCTTGAAGCTTCCAGGCTTGCAGCCTGTTTCCTAGGACTTAGATCACTGGCTACACCCACATTCAGAAGAGTCTTGGCTATGTGCCCAGCTAAGACCCCATTGTGAGGTGGAAGGAGGGTCTGGGTAGTGTTAGAGGCCCAGAGAACAACCTGTCACAGATCCTGGCTTAGAGACAGAAATGGCCACCATTGTATGGTCACAAGAACATTGCTCTGTTACAACTATTTCTGAATTAACCTCCTGTCCCCTCGGTCTTTTATTAAGGAATACTTATCCTCTGGGCACGTTCCAGACCCTGTTCTGTATTCTTTGGAGTTTTATATGAGAGAAAATTGCCTTTAAGCCATTCGGGCAGTAGGATTATTGCATAGAAGTGACCTTGGTGGTAACTTATGTTCTGTGGCCGAGTGTGTGATAGGTGTTCAGTGGATAGCTCCAAAGAGCTGTTCAGAGACTTCTGCTATATTCCTTCGTGTTTATCATTTATTTATTTGTTGGTTCTGAGGGCCTGTGTACTCTAGCCACATGCAAACCCACACCCCTTTATTGCTTTCAGAAGGTAGTATATATGTATTTTCTTCTACAGAACATTTTGAACAGCACCATATTGTGCAAATATTTATAGAATAAGAATAGGACCCAGCAGAGTTGGACATTGAGCCACATGTTTGGATTGTGTGAGAGTCATCATTGCTGTAAAGCCATGTGGCTGCTTCGTTCCCTGTGGTCAAATGGACAGTGAGATCCACCCTTCAAAAAGCAGTTAAAAGCATAGAAAAGTTCACTAGATTCCTCTGGCAATGTTGCTAACTTTGTATATATTTGTCTAAATATTATTTTGGTAATTTTCTCATGTTGGGTAAGAGCCTAATGCAGGTAGAAAAAGGGAATGCCAAGAGCTTGTTATTCCTGTATTATTATAAAAATAAGGCCCACTATCAGATTGATTCAAGAGCTTTTAGATAATCTTTAAAGAGGCAGACTCACAGTTGGCCTTTGATCTCTGAGATGCATACCCACCAATAATCAGCCTATAGGAGAGAAGGTTTATTACTTAAACTTGCGCCTTTTTAAACTTACTGTTGCTAAGGTTTCCTTCCAGGGTGGGTTGGCCTCCCTAGTTTGGGGTCTGTGGGAATTCAGCACAGGGTGGTGACAGAGTTACAGAATCTTCCACCTCTGGCCATTCTTCCTGTGATGGGGCAGGGAGAGGGGGAAACGGCTCTAGGGAGAGGAAAAGGAGGAACTGGGGTCCCCATATGTCCTTCAGGGCCATGCCTTCAGTGTTCTACACCCTATTATTTGCCCCTTTAAAGTTCTGCCAGTTCCTATTAGAGCCACAGGCTGAAGACTATGCCTTTAATACACGGGTCTTTGGAGGACTTAGCCAGACGGTAGCACTCACTTTCAGGGACTGTAAATACTTGAATATCTAAGGACACTGGGGACTGAGTACGGCCACTCTCATTCCTTGGATGCATTGCTTGTCTCTACTCATGGAAGGAAACAACTTTTTAGTCGCCCCATTTTTGTTTGCTGTGTGAATTTCTGCATTGTCTCCTTTGCTGTGTGTAAGATTACTGCTGCAGACTACAATACTAAATTATGCTTTGTGCTACCTCGCATCCCAGAACTGGAAGAGAAGACAAAATGGATTTTGTATTTTGCACATTATGAAATCAAATTATGTTTTACCTGTAGAGTCTAGGAAAGATGTCGGTCTTTGAACCACAAAGAGTTGTACCTCAATTGAAGAGAGGAAAAAGTTGGAGCGGGGCCCAGGGATACATGCACTTATTGCTGCCCTGTGATTTGACAGGCTTTTACAGTCCATGTGGCTGCTGGGGTTCTGTACATCATGCAGAATGTGCTGTGACTGAGTGTGACTAAGATGGTGTAGTTTGAAGTTTGTGGAATTGGAAATACAGTGCTGTTTGGAAATACAGTCCCTATGGTGGGAATGGAGCACAAGAGACTTATTTGGTGTGAAAGTATGAAATTCCTAGAGACCCCTCAGAACCACTTGCTTATGGAATTGAAGGCTACAGGAGTGGGGTTGCCCAGATGATTTCCCCAAGGGCACATAGCCAGCAGGGTGAGAATCGCACACACCAACTTCACTGCCGTCTTGGATTCCACCTGGAGGTTCTGGCAGCTGTCCCCCAAGAGCTGGTTCTGGTACCGATGGAATGTCCAGCCAGAAGCTTCACAGAAGAGTCTAGGCCACAGATACACACAGGCTTGGGAAGTGAATCAGCTAAACAACAACATCAACAACAAAAGTAGTGCTGGCTCATTTAAGCAAAAAGTAGTGCTGGCTCATTTAAACAAAAAGGGAATGTATTGAAAAGAGTTGGCAGCTGACAGAATCTCCAGGAAGAATTAAGAATAGGCCTGGGAGCATAAGCCGGAGGGGACTTGGTAGCTAGAATGACTTCCAGAGAACCAACCTGCTGGGGACACTGCCGCCTTAGCCATTGACTAGGCTGCACTGTTTCTGCTGTCCCTCCCTCCTTCCTTCTTCCCCTCCCTCCCTCCCTTCCTTCTTGTTGCTTCAGTGCTTTGATGCCCTGCCTCAGGTGAGTCAGTCTGGTCAGATCTTGGTCATGTGACAGCATCCTAGCTGCAACGGGAGCTAGTAGAACTGGTGTGAGGCCAGTTCTGAGTTCAGAAGCTGTAGAGTGGAAAATCTACAAATGTTGTCAGGAAGGTACTGAATAGCCACCAAATAACAAATGATTTTGCTGTGAATCAACAAAATCTTAAGAGATGGGTGGGTAGGAACCCTTTTCCAGAGTAAGAGCACTGAGAGGAAGTGTAGTAAAAAATACTAAAAATCCCATCCCGGGGCTTCTTTCCCACCTTAGACCATTATGTTCCCGAATGAAAGACACACACAGCCTTCATATTTTAGTCTTAGCACAATAGCTGGGCAGCTGCCTACTTTCCATGCCATTAGAATCTACTCTCGATAACCCCACTATTTCATATGATCTATGTGGGCTGCTCTTAACCCGGTTGGGCTCTGTGGGCCATGTTCTCTTGGCTCTTAGCCCATAGTGGCTCTGCTTCTCTCTCCTGCACGTTCTTCTTCCAAGGCAGCTCCTCTCCTCCCTCCTTGTGGTTCTCTCAAACCACAAAACCTCAATCCCACCTATGTCTCTCCTGCCCAGCTATTGGCATCTTTAATCACAACTACCCACCTCCAGGGGCAGACCCCAGGTCTTCCCCACACATAGCATTACAGTAGACAGTAAAGGACAGGACCTCAACAAGGAAGAGCCTCATTCAGTCTTGTACCGAGATGCACTGAGAAGAGCTTGAGGGGACTGCAGCTGTTACGGAAGAAGGACAGAATACAGTAACAGTTTCCTAGAAACCCAGGAAGGGCTGCTCCAGAGATGGCAGCCAGCAGAGAGATTAAGGTAGCTCAGCCCTTGACTCCTTGTGGATCATTGCTGTCCTTTGCAGAAGAGTGAGAGGGCTAAGTGATCACAAGGAGGGGCAGCTGTGGAGCCAGGGGTTCCCAGTGTGCATTCCAATCCCATTTTCTACCCTGGGGAACGAGGGCTTTGGCAAGTGTTTGAAGCCCTCCAGTCATTTCCTTATGTATGAAATTGGAACGGGTGCTAGTCAACTTCCGATTACTGTAGAAAAATACCTGAGGTAATCAACTCTTAGATCAGTTTCTGTTGGTTAGTGATCGTAGTGGGTCCTGCCAATGGCCAGGTGGGATCATTGCTTGTGTGTCTCTGGTGGAGGTACTGGATGTTGGTTGTGGAGGACATACGTAAAGCAAACTGTGACCCACAGAAGACTGCCTTCAAGGACATAGCCTCAGTGACTTAAAACCTACTGAGCTTAAAGATTCCACCTCTCAGAAGCATCACTCTGGATGGAGACTTTAACAGATGGGCATTTGGGAGCTTGGTGATCCTAATTGTAGCAGATAAGTTTCGACACAGCTTTCTTACAGTTACATGTGATAAAGTTCTGGGCTAGCATCTCCAACCTCAGAAGGGCTAAGTGCATAGTGGCTGTCATTGCTCGTTAACATGCAGACTATGAGGGAAGAGTGTTTGGAGGAACAGGGACGGTCAGAGGGCTTAAGTGACAGGGCATAGGTCTCTTTATGTGTATCTAGGAGAGAAAAGAGAAGGGGGGGGGTAATGTTGAAAATCCCAGGATCCATCCAGAAAGAGTAGCTGGCTAGACGGTGAGAGAGGAGTTCTCTCTGCGGGAGTCACAGATGTGAGGATTTTCCTCAGCAATTTTGGAGACACTTTAGTGGAGGACATTTGTCATGGCCTTAGTAAGGTCTGGCCATCAATACATTGGGGCTGCGTCCAAATCCTTTTTCTTTTTTTTTCTTTTCTTTTTTTTTCATCACTGAGCATGTATCCCACAGACTCAGAGCCCTTTATTCTTTGGTGCTGTGTCTCACTGTATCAATGCTTTGACCTTAAATCCTGAAGCTTTCTACAGTAAAAGAAACTAAGAAACTGTGTTCCGCCAAAAGACCTTTATCCCCACTGTGAGATTTTACTATGGAGGAAAAACCCCAGTGATTTCAAGCACTGTAGTTAATGCTGTGTGGATAACAGAATCTAGACATGAACATTATTTTCTCATGATGTGCTCCCTGTTTGATGCAGAGGCTTTGTGAAGTGAGTATGGATCATTTCTCTTGCCCATTCCCCCCTCCTTGTCCTTATTCATTGGCCGAAGTTATTGTCTTGATATATATATAAAATTTTGTGCAGCTAGGTGCTGGCAAAGTTTATTAAAAGGTGGCAGCTTAGTAGGGCTTTGATGGAAACACACTAGTGATGAGTATGGAGAACACTCGTGCCATCGTGCCTCTCCTTCCACCGTGGTCACTGTTGTGTCTCACAGTCAGTTGTATGGAAGGAGCAGGCCCTCTTCTGAAGCGGTGCTTCCATCTCAAGGAAGTGGCCAAACTTAGGAGAAAAGCTTCCCGTTTTTATAAGAAAAGCTTCCCGTTTTTATCTCCTGGAGCTTGGGGGGGGCCCCCCCCCCCCCCCCGTAAGCCACACACTGCTGTCACTGGCTTCCCTCCCACTCACCCCTCCCTACTTCCACACTTTTCTCAGTTTTCAGGTCTTTGTTGACAGTCAACGCTTCTGAATGTGGCCTCCGTCTAGTGTCCAACTGTGGGTCAAGGTCCATTTCATACAGCCCCATTCTTTGAAACCTTTACTGGAGCTGGGACTCAGAATACCAGCCTGGCATACATGGGAGCAAGATTCTCCAGCATGGTTTTTGCTGTTTCTTCATTTTGTTTTGTTTTTTAGAAAGGTGCTCATTTTCAGTAGGAGAGCCTCATAGTTTACCTGTTAGCAGACTCACACACCCTGGGTTATAGCCCAAGGAGGCATGTTTCTTAGGCTGAACACCTGCCCCAGTGCTACCAGGACTGGGGCCACATTCACTGGCCTTGTTCTTCACTCTGGCAAGGAGGAGCATTGTCTTTGATCAGCTGACAGGCCACCCAAACAACCAGACAGCTGGTTATAGTTAACTCATTTCCATGTCTAAGTTGCAGGGCTACTGTTTTAAAAGGGTGCGTGTGACAACAGCACCTAGGCTGACTTTTTCTAGAAGTAAGGAATCCAGGTATCCACACGGTTCTGAGAATGTCAGTTGCATCCAGCACATTCTGCAGAATAGGGAACTGAGCCCTGCACCCTGGGCTCCTATTTACAGCTGTATCTGACCCAGGCTGGCTCATTTCTGATCAAAAGTCTTTTCTCTTGGACTAGCCACCTTTCCAAACTTATTTTTAATTTAATTTTGTTTTATTTGGCTTTATTTTATATGTCTAGAGAAAAATGTGGCTGAAGTTTAGGAAAGAGAGAAAGACAAGAATTTGGATTATTTAGACAGAGATAAACATTTTTTAAAAGTATGGGGTGCCTTGATTTGGGACAATCAGACAGCAATAGACCTTTAAAAAGTGTGGGATGTCTTGATTTGGGTCATTTAGACAGAGATGGACCTTAAAATCCTGTGGGATGCTTTGCAGCTGTGTCCAACTGCTGAAGAGGTTCTGTTTCCTGCAGAAGGTGGGCAGCTTTAAAATAAGGACTTAAAGTGAGCGTTGAGGTTGTAGATCAGAAGAAAAGCGTGCTGTCAGCCTCCACACAGCTCTAGGTTCATTCTCAGCCCCCATCCTCCAGTAAAGACTAAGAGTGTGAGACACAGGGGTACTCCCCTCGGGCATTACCACCTGTGTGTTCCATCGCTGTCCCTGTCCCAGGATCGCAGGACAGCTCCTTACAGATATAAGGTAAGAATTTAAAATACATAGCATAAATACATAGCTGACTTTTACGAGCGAGCGAGCGAGCTGCATTTGTTTCCTTTGTGCCAGCTGGGACTCTCCTAGAGTGAAAGAGGCCAGTTGAGGCTTGGCATTCCCCCAAAGTTGCAAAGGTAATGCTGACCTGTGAAGCAGTGGGGGCGAGGAGGTGGCTCATTGTTCATTTACTTACCACAGCCTCTCAGGCTTCTGTCATTAAAGGTGTTGGTTTGGGAATGACTTTGGCCACTAGCTACTTACCCACTGTTGGAAAGCCAACCACCTTTTCTCCTTAACGTTTGCACCACAGTAATGACACAAAATTCCCTGTGACTCCGAGAAGTGTGGGACGAGTCCCATCAGCTTGCACTAATCAGTCCTGCAGTAGACACCAGTTGGAGTCCTCTAGTCTAGTTCATTTCTGACACTGTCTCTGGTCAGATCCTGAAGACCAAGTCATAGTCCCAAGCCTCCTTCCTATTTGAGGTGCTCAGCCACAAGTCTGGTTGTTTCACCCACACTTCTGACGCACAGGTTGCAGGCAGGGTTCCCACAACCCTCTACGTTTTTGATACATTGGATAGAGCAGCTCGCAGAAACCAGGGAAACATTTGCTCAGTTTTCTTATAAAGGGTGTGACAGAGGACCCCCATGAATCAAGGCAGATGGGGAGGCTGGCAGGAAGGGGTGTATCATCGCTGCCACTCCCCACCACCGTGGTCCTTCCATGTTTTCAGCTGTGGGGTCTCTATGAAGACTTGGGTGCACAGACATAGGTGCTGAGAGGCTGGGTAAGGAGTCCAGCAAGGCGTGCTTGTTTGTTTAATCTCCTGGACCCTAAGTGAAGCACAGCTTTCTCCACGATGCCTACAGGACCCTTCGGGATGAGGAAGGTCTTTTGAGAATGTCTTAAAACAGAAAAGTCGGGAAGGATTGGTTTCTAAGATTTATTGTGAAGACGTTAAATTGTACTTTCTGGGGCTTGCCTTGGGGAAGGAGCTGCACTGTTAATCCTCAGCCCTCTGTCTGAGAACATGTGTGTGAAGACTCCAGATCCGTACTGTCTCTTATGGGCTTTTACCTCTCAGACCCGTTGTTTTAACTTACTTAATGTTAAACTTCCATATGCCTTGATATGCTTTCCAAATGTTTAAGGCAGGTAATGTGAAGTCTACTAACAAGGAAAAGGAATCTTTTCTGTGACTTCAAGGGGGGGGGAATCACTGATGGGATTTTGTTTTTCTGTTTAAAGTTAGAGAAATTTGGGATGTTTCTGCTGTTCCTTGAAGTTGATCCCCAGATGCCTGATTTTTGTTGAGCACATGAAGTTTCTGATTGTGGCATTTGAAAATCTGTTATGTGGGAGATAGTCCAGTCTGTGTCTCATTTGTTCTATTCATAGTCACCATAGCTGCATTGGGATCTCTCGGTGCAGAGGCCAGCATGGGTACTGAGCCCCAGTGGCCTCTCCATTCGTCTCCTTCCTTTTTATTTGATGAATGTCATCCCCTCTGTAACACGATCCTGTGGTTATTGCATACATCATGCACAGGCATGAAGCAAAGGCCGCGTCCTCTCACTTTATCTCACAACAACTGTAAGCTAAGTACTGCTGTCCCTGCACTTTCTTTTTTAGACAATAAGACAGGCACTAACAAATTAAGCTATTGACCAGCTCAGACCAGGAAAGCAATGGCCATGGGTGTGGAACCAGGCTTGTCAGACCTCTGCAACCCAGGCTGTCATCCAACAGGCTAGGCCTAGGTGGTTCCCAGATAGTGTTCTTCCTTCCAACGGCCACAGGTCTGAGTTAGAGATTTGCCTCTTTGTGCTTTGTGGCCTTGTACGTTGAGGAAATCCTCCAGGCTTCGTCTGCCTACTTGGAAACCCAGTGTTCAACTCGAGGCTCTGGCACTGGATGGGAAGGGGCTGCTCTTAGCTGCCATTGCTCCTTATTAATGCAGCACATTTCTGTGGCCTCTTGGAAGGCTGCTTGTGGTTCTCCTGGAAGCTCTGACCAGCTTGGTGTAGAGTGGGTGTCCATGGTGGACCTCTGAGGTTGTCATTTCTGTTCTGGAGGCAGCTAGTGGTCTTATTTACAAGCAAGTCAAAGCATTAGTGCTGGGCTTTGGGGTCTAAACGAGTCAAGTCTCTCTATTGGGTGGAAAAGTTGACAAGAGACCAAAGTGTCACTTTCATTTTTAACACAGCTGGTGTTGGAGATAGGATGGAGACTCAGGTAGTTCTGACCAGATGTTTTTAGAGGAAGGGAGTTTGAAAAGATTGCAGCTGGAATTGTGAGTGAGAACCATGGGGCTGGTTCTCCCACACCTCCATAGACTGTGCTTTCAGGAAAAAAATCAAAGCAGTGAGAAAGATCTTTAAAGGTCATGTAACTTTCTAGCTGGCAGACTTAAAGTTCAGATGACAAAAGCTGGAGTAGTGTCCTGAGGGCTTTGGGGGGGAGGGGAAAATGCTAAGCTTCTGTTATGGAGGGCTATTCTGAGCCTCTAAGTAAAGCATGCTCACTTAGGAGCTTCTTTCAGTAAACATCTCTGTGCTTTGTGTATGTTCCAATTGTTATATCTCTGTCTATCTAATCCATCTAAATGTTTATGTATCTTGTTATGGCTTTATTGTATTTTTCATTTACATGTGTTTGATTTGTTTTTCTACTGAATTGATTGATCTATGACTTCAAAAAATGTTTATTTGGTTTTATGCATATTGATGTTTTACTTGTTTGTATGCATTATATGTAGCATCTGTGTGCCTGGTGCTCTAAGAAGTCAGAAGGGCAGTCACATTCCCTGGCACTGGAGCTACAGATGGTTGTGAGTCACTATGTAGGTGCTGGGAATTGAACCTCCCTGGGCTCTGCCGGAGCAGCAAGCGCCCCTAACTTCTGAGCTGTCTCTCCAGCCCTGTGACTTGTAAAGGGAAGTGAAATCACAGTGAGCACCCAAAGGTGCTGAGAGTGTGACTTTCCATGTGAGAGTTTACATGATTCTTATTCTTATACCTTAAACGATGGTTCATATCTGCAAACCCAGCACTCAGGAGCTGAGACGAGAGGTCCTTGATTTTGAGACCAGCCTGAGCTACATAGTGAGTGCCTAGCCTGGGCTACAGAGTGAACCTTCATCTCAGAAACAAAACTAAATGAATAAAATCCAGACCTGGTTGGAAATTATGCCTACCTTCAGCAGCCTGTGACATACTGGCCTTTCCCTATTAACCATTGGCTTAAAGAATTTAGGGGTCAGAGTTTCTTCAAACCTGCTTTAAGGATATGTTTTCTTTGTTTGGGGTGTGTGAAGATAGGCCTGTTACCTGATTTCACGAGGAAAGAAGCCTACTAGTTGTTAAGTGGGGCTTCGTTTGTGTCATCATCATGCTGACAAGATCTGACCATTTGACAAATGTTATATTAACTTAAGCTAGACGGCTGCAAACCTTGGAACTCTAGTTTATATTTATCTATAAGGGAGTAAAGTTATATAGCATGAACTTAGAGTCATTGTCCTGAGTGTGTGATTGCATCTCCAAATTTAAAACGAAGTAATTAATGTCCCCCTTTTTTTGTCTTTTAGCTTCTCAGATAAACTGTTTATTGGAAAAGGCTTACATTTTCAGCCGTCAGTTCTAGATTTTGGAATACAGTAAGTATTTTTTTTTTTATTGTAACTAAATTCATCTTATTTGTATTTATCTTCAGCCTATCTTTTTAAAGTTTTTATTTTTAACTATACATGTATGTGTTAGGAGTTGTAGTTTTGTGCATATGACTGCAGATGCTGACCAAGGCCAGAAGAGGGCATCGGATCCCCTGGAGCTGGTTACAGGCAGTTGTGAGCTGTTCACTATGGGTGCTGAGAACTGAGCTCCAGTCCTCTGCAAGAGCAGCATGCACTGATGACCGTGGAGCCCTCTCTTCAGCCGCTGTCCTCGGTGTTTCTTACATGATGATATATACACAGTGTTATACTTTAAGCATCTGATCACGTGAAGGGATACCAATCCTGAGCTTGTTAAAGGAATATTTTCATGAGGGGGAGGGTTAAAGGCTGTTTTAGGTCCTTTCAGTTTTTGATGTTTGTTTTGCATTGCTAAGGTTTGCAGTTAGGACCTTGTCCATGCCAGGCATATGCTTTCCTACTGAGACATCCCATCAGCCCCCATCCAGTTATTTCATGATGTGCATTATACTATTTGATAATAGCTAGACTTCAGCAGTAAGAAGTCAATGGTAAGTCTTTGTTATTTTTGGAACAAGTTTTATTATTTTATAATAGAAAACTTGAATACTGATGGTTTCTGAATTCTTTTAGGCCAGATGCAATTGGCTCCCCCCCCCCCCCCCCCCCCCCCCCCCCCCCCGTGCTCCTGCTGTAGCCTCAGGCTGGAAGTGTTGCTCTGTTGATAGTCCTGTGTTAGCGGTGGGCATTTAGGCCCAGAAGATGAGATGCGCTGTAAGGAGCACCACAGTGCTCAGATCCATGAAAGGAGGAGATGCAGGCTTTGGGATCACATGGGAAAGAGGAGGGGGTGGAGAGTAGGCATCTTAGCACTCTTGTCTGGGATGCGGTTAAAAACTTAGACTGGTAGTAAGCATTGAAAACGCACGTCTTCAGTTAGCCCCTCAAAGCTCTGCTTAGGCTTATAGCCTGTTCAAGTGAAGCTTTGAGAGGTTACATGGTGATGAATGAACTCTGGGGCCAGTGGGGTCTGCGGTGCGTTGAGCATTCATCTGCCATTCTTGTCACTTTCTGTCACTGTCATTGTCTGCCTTTCTTCTGAAGGTTAGAGCGACAGGGAAGGAATGAACTATCTCGCTGAGCTTTTTAAAGGAGGTTTTTCCGAAGGGAGGAAGAGGTAAAATTGATAAGGTAGTTTGCTAACTTTACAGGTTTCTAAGTGTCTGAATTAATTACTGAACTATCTAATTATTAACAAGGTCCTGTACTGCAGTCCTAGCTGTCTAGAAAGACGCAGAGCTTTCTCTCCTGAGCGCTGGGACTAAAGGCTTGTACTTCATGCTCAGAGCATTTTATATTGAATTACTTAAAAAATAGATTAAGAAATTTGTTAAAAGTTGAATTTATAAACATTTAACTGATAAATTAAATGATTTCTAATCTCACTGACTTCAAATCTGAGAGAATAGTTTGCACAAAGCTTCTTTTTTTCTTAAGGAATTTGTGTGTGTGTGTGTGTGTGTGTGTATGTTTGTGTGTGTGTGTGTGTGTGTGTGTGTTTGTGCACGTGCTCATGCCTCAAGGACTATTTTAGAGACTGTTTTAGATTGGTAGGTATAATGAAATGGATCATGGTGAATATAGCCAGAGTAGGAAAAAAATCTGATATATAGGATCTTAGCTGTCATTTACTCTTCCAGAACATAAAATTCCATAGTTTGGGAGCTGGAAAGAGGGCCCAGGGGTCAAGAGCACTTGCTACTTAATCAGAGGACGAGGGTTCAATTCCCATCACTCAAAAGACAACTCACAACTGTCTGTAATGCTAGCTCCAGGGAATCAGACTGTCTCTCTGGCCAGGTACCAGCCAAGTGTGCATTACAAACACATATAGGCAAACTCTCATAGACATAAAATTAAAGAATTTTTAAAAACTCTGTGATCAGTGAGTGTGTGTATGTATATGTGCTACATTTGTCTTAATTAGCCATATGCATTAATTACTGGTTCTGTTATCTAAAAACATATTGAATGGTTATGCAAATGGCTTTGGTTTGAAAGGGTTACTGATTTTTAGACTTGAAATACCTTCAAAAGATTCAGTTATGTAATACTTTGTAGTTTTTCAGTGTATTAAGGTGTCTTATGTCATTTGGGTTGTGTTACTGTTATTTTGTTTTCTTTGAGACAGGCTGGCCTCGGGCTGTGGCAGTCCTCTCAGCTCTGCCTCTGTAATGCTGGGATTACAAACGTGCAGTAGCAGAGCTTTCCTCATCTGAGTTTCTGATGTGTTCTGCAAAGATAACTCAGCCATTACCTGAGCATGCCTATCCATCTTCACATGTCTTTGTGCTCGAGTACAGGACACAGAGGTTTACACACTTGTTGCTGAGAAGCAGTGCAGTTTGCTCAGGGTCACCTCCAGGAGCACACATGGTGGGTGGGGGGCTGCGGTGTGCGGACACGAGGCTGTCGTTCAGTCACTCACCATGCAAGTTTTTGTGGTAGTGAAAGACAGACTGTCATTCAGTTTCACTTGTAGCACATTTAGGAAATCACTGATGCTTTCCTTCTTCCCACCCACTGGCTCCTGTATCATTACTACAGCAGCACATCAGCCATCATGCTCCTGATTCCCTCCCTTGCCTGGTTGGCTTTCGCTCCCACTCCTCTGGTATCAGCCTCAGGCAAACAGCAGACTTCCTCCTAGCTTTGGTTTCCATCCTGCAGAAGCGGGATCTTGTCGACACTTCGCCTTCCTTCTCCCTGAGAGCTTATCCTAAGGGTTAAAGTTCTGCCGGTTCCAAGGCTGAAAGTGGTAATCATTCATAAATTTTCATCATTCTTTGTCATATTAAATTAATAGATTATCTTGCCGTTGTCACTACTGAAGGAAATTCATACCCTTTTAACACATGTAAAAATAGACTATTGAAAAGGAGAATAAATAGCCAGTGGCAAGGAGGCTTCTGTGTCTGCTGGGATTCCAGTGGCTGCAGACACCTGCTGTGGAGGGTGCTGCCATCTCTCCTTAGTGCATCTCTCCACGATCTTGGGAACCAGAGCACTTGAGAATAGTATGTAAAGTACTAGGGGACAGCTTTCAGTAGCTCAGTTGATTGATTGGTACCTTTTACTTAAGGCCACTGAGGTCTGTATGCACTAATGGCAAGAGAGGTAGACATGAACCCAGTTCTCTGCTGGGTTTATTAGGTGACCCTTAGGTTTATAGTAGGGTTTGTTGGTGGTGGTTGGGTGGTTGGTTTTGTGTTTGGGTTTTTCAAGACAGGGTTTCTCTATGTAACTGTGACTGTCCTGGAACTCACTCTGTAGATTAGGCTGGCCTTGAACTCAGGGATCCGCTTGACCTCTGCCTCTCAAATGCTGGGATCAAAGAAGTGCTCCATGTCTGGCAGTAAATGATTTCATTTTAATAATTATTTAATTAAGTATGGGGGCTAGAGTGGTAGTTCAGCATTTAAAAGAGCTTGCTGCTTTCCCAGTGAACCCCAGTTCAGTTCCAGCTTACATACTGGGCCATCTCACAACCACCTAACTCCAACCCGACTCCACCTCCAAGAGATCGGACCTTTGCTCTGACCTCTGTGTGTATCCTCCCCAGTACGTGTGGCATGCACTCGCTCAGATGCATACCTATACTCTTAAATGAAAAAAGTAAGTTTTAGACATCAAAAGGACCAAGGCTTTAATCACACAGATGTGTTTTATTTATAAGTTCTAGAATATTTATGATTTAGAAATACACATCAGATATATTAAAATCTTTCATTAAGGTAAGTGCTTAGAAAAGTCACCATGAGAACTGAGACAGAATGTCAACATTGATTGGCAGTTGCCCGGTATTCCATATGAGAGAAACAGCATGCATATCGTTCTTAGTCAAATGAGCTTTTCCCTGTGTGAGACAGAGTAGCCCAGGCTGGCCCTGGACTTGCTACTATGTAGTGAGTCCTATCTAAACAGCACATCTTTATTATTAGAAAAATTGGAACAAAACAAGCATAACACGTGAGGATTTTGCTTAAATTGGAATGTAGGTTTATTTGGGGCCATACTAACCAGAACTGTAGATTCTGGGATCTGGAAGAATGTGTGCAGTGCAGTTCTTGCAGGCTCTACTGCAGCCTGATGGAGCAGGTGAAGTCAGTGTGGTACAGTAGGAACCAGAATGAAATAACGGAGATGGGTGGGCTAGAGGCCCCTCCTGCGCTCCACAGCCATCTTGCTAGGCTGCCAACCAAAGCTTCGGTGTAACTGCCTCTCCATTAGATCATTACTGGGAGATTGGTGAGAGGTTTTCAAATATTGTGTAAAGCCTTTGCCTGTACAGGTTTTTCTTTTGCTTTTGAGACAGGGTTTCCCTCTGTGCCTCAGGCCTAAAGCTTGTGGTTCCCTGGCATCAGCCTCCTAAATGCTCTCCCACGGTACTGAGCTCAGTGAAAATCCTGTCTTCCCCTTTCTTCCCCTTGAACTAACAACAAAAATGTATTTACCAAAAAGTACAGTATGAAAATGTGCTTGCCCCAGTTTGTTCCACTGGCCAGCTTGTTCCAAGGCTCGGAACTCCAGGGTTTGGTTTCTTCATATTGTTCTTCTGCCTGTAGCTGCCATCTCAATATCGTTGATGGGTCATGTGATAAAGGGAAAGCTTCCCCTTAACATTCCTTGGGTACATCTGCCCCGTTGTAATTTCACTGATAACCTTTCCTGCGTGCATTTCTTCAGCTGAGGAGGGTATGGTATTTCCTTGGTGGGCTCCGAGAAGCTTTAAATGGTGAATACAGTTTCTTACCTAAATATATCTTGATTTGAATGGGAAACCCTAGATACATTAGTGAATGCCAGAGTATGTTTGGTTTTAAAAACAAAAAAGCCTGAAAGCACTAAGTAATGCAGATATGCTGAATTCTCCCAGCACATAGACAAATGGGGGCAGCATAGGTTGTCGCTAGTCTTATGAAAATAAAGGGCTTGGGTTGCTTTTAAAACTTATGCATTGATTGTTTTCTTGCCAACAAGATTTGGTAATTGTTGTGTTCTGAGATCCTTTTCCTTGCAGAGAGGAGCTATACAACAACCATCCCCATCCTACTAAGGTCCCAGGGACAAACCTAAGTGTGATTTCACCAAAGCGGGACTTGGAATTTATTGAGATTACTTACTGTGGATGAGAGGTTGCTGAAAAGAGCATGGGTGACCTGAAGGCAGCTGACTGAGAAGTCTTTAGCTAACAGTAACTCTCCCTGGCTCCACAGACTTGTGCCTCCTTCCTTCAGGTCTCCACAGCCTATAAACTCCAGCCCCTCCTTCTGTGAGGGAATGCAAACTGTCAACACACCCAGCTGTGATCGTTTGCAGCTAGGCACAGCTGAACTCTTGATGATGAAGGCTTTTAGCCCTGAGAATGGTACCATCCACCCTGTTCTTCTTTTAACTTTGTGATGAACATTCTCTGGGGTTAAAAATCTGTATAGACTAGAGATGCAGCTCAGTGGTGTGCGTGGCACCCTGAGTCCAGTCCATAGCATAAATAATGGTGTGCAAGTGCATGCATGAGGGATGCTGATAATCACCAGTACCTTGTCTTTCCGCTTCCCCAACCAGGTTCCTGGGGCATCCTGCAGCGAAGCTTCTCTATGCGTACAACCCCAGCAGGGATAGCGAGGTTGTGGTGAACTCAGTGTTTACAACGGCTAGACATTTTCATGTGCCGCCTGTCCATTGCAGGGTGAGTGTTGATGAGTCTGACTTTCTGCTCAGAGCCCCCTTTCCAGCCCTTGTTTCCATTTGGTAGAGTTTTGTTTGCTTTATGTGTACTTTCCCATCCATTTCCTTTCATAATTTTGGTAGCTTACTTAATGGGGAAACATGATTAAAGAAACCGTAGTAATGTATGTGTATTAAGCTTGGCTTTATCATGAGTAGAGAAAGTTCATGTTATTGATCTTAAGGTTGGCATGGATACTGAGGCTTCTAAACCTCGCCCTGGGTGTAGAGTTGTGCCCCTCAGATGTCATAAACCAGGGCTCCTTGTGAATGGGGCTTCTTCTGTAGTTAACTCGCATGGCGGCAGAACTGCAGACTGCTCTTTTAGTGTTTCAGTCACCTTGAACTTCCTTCATCTTTTAATTCCTTTGATTGCCATGTTGCTCAATGTTACAACTTTCACACACTACCGAGAGCAAGGAGAAGCCCTACATTTGGTCTGTGGTTGGTTTGGTTTATGTGGATAAACACTGTCCCTGGTTGTTAGTACTGTCTCAACATATTTAATAATAAAGCTGCCCACCTGTACACCATCCTCTGTACTAAACAGAACTGTTAGGTACAGACAGGTGGCCATGCGGGTGAAGGGGAGAGTAGAGAGTGAGGCACACATCTCCGACCTGGAGTGAGGGAACTGGGCAGTTATTTGACATGAGTTGGCAGCTGCTCTTGGAGGGACAGAGATGGTCATTTGAAGAGGCTCGGGGCTTCACGATGCTGATAAAGGACACAGAATATGAGCAAGGAGCGGTTTGCAGAAGTAGTCAGAAGGAAAGAAAATCTGAATGCTCGCTCGTCCAGATGGCTAACTAGGTGCTTTCCTTTCAGGTGATTCCAGCAATGGGGAAAACATCCTTCAGAATTATTTTCTTACCTACTGAAGAAGGAAGCATCGAAAGCTCTTTATTTATTAATACCTCCTCACATGGAGTCTTTTCCTATCATGTAAGTACCTTCATTTTGCCATATAGTTTGGCTGTTGACTTAGAGGACGACTGTTTTAAAGGACTCTTGGAGAGATTGCCTACCTTTTCTGTCCTTAAACTATAGTCGACAGTGATGCTAAGTCTGCCACTTCCATGCTTCTGCTTAGTGGGCCACAGACGACCTTCTCTGCAGCCTGATAAGCCCGGGTCTTTGAAGTGTGTTAGAATGAAGCAAAAACTATGTACCATACAGTTTTCTAGAATAAAACCTAGCAGGCTCCTCTCTCTCAGACAGGTGAGGGGGGTACTCGAAGGGCCTCTCCAACATTTTTGCCTGCCTCCTCTTGCAGGAGTGTTTATGGTCAAGAGACACTGTTGAGTGTGGCCATCCATTCCTGGGGAGCTCCCATTCATATCACTATTGAAATCAAGATGCTGGGAAGGGCACATGAAATACCATTTTGCTGGTGTTCCCAAGTGTGGTACCTAGGGCATCCTGAAGGCGTGGTACCAGGTAATACAGCATCAGAGTCGGTTGTTTGTGTTTAATGCTCGTCAGATTCCATTAAACACACTGGTCCCACATCAGAAGAAAAGAGTTTTGCATCCTGAGGAACAGTCAGGGACTTTTGTAGGTAGAGACAGATGTGTTGGTCTGCAGGTGTGTGTGGACAAGGCATGCTGACACTGACGGATGCGTGCTTCTCTTGCTTTCCTGCAGGTATCTGGAGTGGGCACTCGCAGAGTCTCTACAGAAGGGTCTGCAGAGCAGCTGCCGAACGCATACTTTCTGCTTCCGCAGGTTCAAAGCATTCAGCTTTCACAGACACAGGTCATTAAAATAGAGCTACTTTGAACTAACTTGTAGCGTATGCACAACCTGTTCTGCATGGTCATATTAGGGATTTACTCTGTTTTGAAAAGTCTTGAAATATGGAAATAATAGATGTATTTAAAGTGTCAGTGAAGTTCATTCATTCTTCCTTTCTTTCCTTTCTTTTGTGTGAGTGTGTGAGTGTTTGTGCATGTGCTTACCTGTGTGCGTGAGTGTACATACCTGAATCCAGGGCCTCTTTCATGCTAGGCAAGTGCTCTTCTGCTGAGCTATAGCCAGCCCTCCATACTTCCTAACAGCCTAGTGCTGCTTTTCCAGTTTCCCCGACTCCACTGATGTCCTATGAAATGGATTTTTTCTTTATTTCAGCTACTGGGCTATGTGCTTGTGATTCTGTTTTCCTTTTTGCTCATCTATTTCCTTGAGTATAACTTCATGATGAGGCTGAGGTCACAGATAGACCATGAGTTGTTTTATAGGGCTTTTTAAATTTTACTGGCTGCTTTTCAGGAAGAATTACTAGAGCCACCAGCAGTGACAAGCTTCCAGAGATGTTTACCATCCCTTTCTTCTCCCTACTTCCTGTCCTGCCTGGTTATGACTTGCTTTTGTCTTGGTATTTAGTGTGTTTGGTCATATAATAGTGGACCACCATTACTGTCTGATCTTGGTACATATTCCTTGCTTCAGGCACTGGTAGCTGTTTGTAAGGGGTGCAGAAACTGCGTGAATCGCCACTGCATTATAAAGGAGGGTTTTGTTTTGTTTTGTGAATAAGAGACAGAGAACATCCAGGGACCTCTGGAAGATTCCAAAGCAGAGAGAAAAGAAAGCAGACTGGACATGGCCAGGGCTATGTGCAAAGGAGCAAGAACAGTGAAGAGGATAGAGGAGACAGGAGAAGTAGAGGACAGTGAGCCAGTGAGAGACAGGCCAGGGAGAGACAGGCCAGGGAGAGACAGGCCAGGGAGAGACAGGTCAGGGAGAGACAGGACAGGGAGAGACAGGACAGGGAGAGACAGGACAGGGAGAGACAGGACAGGGAGCCAGTGAGAGACAGACAGGCCAGGGAGAGACAGACAGGCCAGTGAGAGACAGACAGGCCAGTGAGAGACAGGACAGTGAGAGACAGGACAGTGAGAGACAGGACAGTGAGCCAGTGAGAGACAGGACAGTGAGCCAGTGAGAGACAGGACAGTGAGAGACAGGACAATGAGAGACAGGACAGTGAGCCATCTGCCCCTTAAAACCTTCCAAGTTTCGGTGACATATTTTTCTTTCTTTAAATGGCTGAATAGTATCTGTATGGGCAACACCACACTGCTTAACTCCATCCGTTCATTTGTGTTGTTTGGTTTTGGCTGTTACGAATATTGTTGCTCTAGGCATTTGTTTGCCTACATCATGAAGGGAAGTTAGGGCAGGAACACAAACTAGAGGCAGGAACTGAAACAGAGACCATGGAGGAATGCCTACTGCTTACTGGCTTGTTCTTCAGGGCTTGTACAGCTTGCCTTCATATACGACCGAGGACCAGCCAAAGAGCAACATCAGTGGTAGTGGCCTGAGCCTTCCCACATCCGTCCTTAATCAAGCAGATCCCCCTACACTTGCTTGCCTGTGTGCCATTCTGATTAGGGCAGCTTCTCAATTGAGGGCCCCTCTTCCCAGGTAAGTCTAGGTACATCAAATTGACAAAAAAAAAAACCCTAACCAACACAGATAGACACCTAGGAGTGCAATTTTGCTAAGTAATATGTTTTAGGAGTTGTCAAAACTTTTAAAAAGTGCTAACCCCATTTTATAGTGCCACCAGCAATGGTCATCAACTTTGCCAACACTTCTTATCTGCTTCTCCTTTCTTTTAAAAGCAAACATCCTAATGGGCATGAAGTCATTTGATTGGCATTTCCTTAATGGCTAAATCAAAGAGCATCCCTTGGCGTGGTCACTGAAACTTGGGCATCATTTCTGAAGAGGTCTCTATTTATATAGCTTCCCTTTTAAAAATAAGTTGTCCTGGGGCTGGAGAGATGGCTCAGCGGCTAAGAGCACTGACTGCTCTTCTGGAGGTCCCGAGTTCAATTCCCAGCAACCACATGGTGGCTCACAACCATCTGTAATGGGATCCGATGCCCTCTTCTGGTGTGTCTGAAGACAGGGACAGTGTACTCATAATACATAAAATAAATAATAAAAAATAAGCTTTAAAAAATGAGTTGTTTTAAGTGGTATGAGGTGGTTTGGGGTTGCATGCATGCCGTGGTAGAACTCAGAGGACAACTCCATCACATTGTCCTCGTCTTGCACTGCAAGGGTTCGGTGGCCCTCAAGTGTGGATGTAACTCACTGCCTCCTCCGCTTTTATTTTTATTTTTTATTATTTTAGACAGGGATTTTTTTTTTTTTTAATGTAGACCAGGCTGGCTCTGAAACTCCTTACGTAGCCAGAGATGACCTAGACCCTCTCATCCTACCACAACCTCCTGAACACTGGAATCAGGTGTGTGCGCATGTATGTGGTGCTAGGAGCAAACCTAAGGCTTTCTGCATGCTAGAGCTGGCTGGCCAGCTGGGCTAGATCCCTCTGCCTTTTTCTCATTGGAAAATGCATTGACTTTTTATTGGTGAGACGTAGAAGCTCTCTGTCCTAGAGAGCATGACTTTTATTCAAGTTCATGATTTGTAAATAGTTTGTCCTACTCCGTAGATTGTCTTCTTTTGATAGTATCCTTTGAAGTACAAAAGATACAGATTTTCATAAAATCCAGTTTATCCCTTTTCCCCTTTGGTTAGTTATAGTTTTAGTATCTCATTTAAAGATTCTCCAAGATTATGAAACTTTTCTTATGTTTTAAGGCATTTGCAGTTTATCTTTGTTCCTGCCCAGTTTGACTTCAGTCTTATGAGTGGTGTGAGGAAGACTTCCATGCTCATTCTTTTGCATGGTGTTCTCAGATGCCCATCCCATCTGCTGAAAGGCAGTGCTCCCACACCACTTGGTCCTCATGAAAGGCAGTGCTCCCACATTGAGTGCTCCTCGTGTCCCTTGTCATCATTTCTCCTCTCTGGCCTATGGCTTTCTCCTTTGCTTTTGTCTGTATAGGGATTTGTGGCTTTATTTCAGTCAGGCCTTATTGGACATAGCTCTCTCCAAAGTCAGTCAGTCTGTCCATCAGTCAATAGATATTTCTTGAGTGTTTCGGTTAATACGTGGGCTCTGAACAAAGTGCAGTGTCCTGTCCCTACTCTTTTGCTGAGTACATTTTAAAGTTTGTTGACAGAACTGGTTCTTTGTCTAAAAGCAGCACTGACATCCAGTTCAGACATCTGAAGGTGTTTTCTGGAAGGCACATATTTCACGGTCTCTTATGCCAGTCATGGTTAGGAAAAAAAAATCTTAAAATACTTTCTAGGGCTTATTACATACCTAAAAGTAAAGTCCTACAAAATTTAAACCTGAAAAGTAATTATGAAATTCCTAAAAGCATATCCCTACTGTAATATTTCTATACTTAAGCTGTTTTTGCGTACCTATGCTCCTTGTGTTTGTAGGCCTGCTGTTGCCAGCTCTCCTTGATAGGAGGAAAGTCTTTATTCTCAATACTGTCTTGGGAGTTTGACTTCTGCTAATGTTGCTCAGCTGGGGTGGAGGGTTGTGCGTAGGACATCATAATTCCTCCAAAGGGTTCTAGGTCTCCACTGCTGGTATCAGGCTAGAAAGTGTGCCATGCACAGCTAAAGAGTAAGATGTCTAGACAGAATTCTAAGTGCATCATCAACTTTTTAAAAAATGTCTGTTTCCACTGGAAGGGAGGGAACTTCATTTTGTTTAAGGAGAAAGGTGAAGTTAAGAAGAGAAATAAAATTATTTTACTTATAAATTAGACAATAGAGTGATTTTAAAAATGTCTTCAGTGAAACGAGATTCATAGAAAGTGTGTGTGTGTGTGTGTGTGTGTGTGTGTGTGTGTGTGTGTGCGCGCGCGCGCGCGCAGTCATGTACAGGGAAGTGCAAGCTCCTTAGCTTTGTTATAAGCAAGGCCATCCCTAGCTAGGGTCCAGGGGCCTCTCCTTCCTTGGAGCTCCTGACTCCTCCTTCTGAGCTAATCATCCTTCCCAGAACACACCCTCCGTCTCTACCAGCTCCTCTTCATGAGGTTTATCCTAGTCTATGTGTCCTAGTTCCATAATCCAAGACCCAGTTCAAATGTAAGCTCTTCTCAAAGTTCCCCTGGTCCCCAGTCAGCCCTGTGCTGCTCTCTATGGCACCAGGTCCACACCCTATTGTAATATGTCTCTCCTGCTCTTCCGGGGACTCACCTAGACAGGGCTCAGTTGCCACCATTTTTAGAATGTCCATGTCAACTTGCTTCAGTGAAATACACTGAAGGCCCCAGAGTTTTAAATAGATAGGTGAGTCAATGGGAATTTGAGCTGGGATCCACAAATAGCGCCTAAGCAGTCATCCCTTCCTTCGTGTGAGGAGCTTCACCTTTTCACCACCGCCTGGGCTGACCTTCAGCAGACTTACAACCGCAGCAGGTGGCATTATTCTTATTTTAGAAATTGGTGAAAGGACTCGGAGTTCAAATTACTTGGTTGGAGGTCAAGATGAGAGCTAGGATTGCAAAAGATAACTGAGTTGCTTTAGTTTTTTCCCCAAATGTAGTAAATGTCGTAATGATTTTCCTCTCTAATATTCATGATACAGGAAAGAAAGATGCCAATAAAATTTTGTTGCAGCATTTTTATTACAGCAACAAAATAGACACAGTGTAAAGCTCCACAGTGGAAAAAGGATTTGACCAATTAGCAGCATATTCAAGCTCCTTCCAGGCTATGATTTGGAGGTTCTCGAGGAAATGTTTGGCAAGCATGTAAGCCCAAGGTTGACTGTGTGCCCTATGGTGTAGCTCTGTGGTGGTAGAGCATGTAAATACTGTTAGTTCACAAGAAGGCAGGGACTGATCAATGCAAAGGCCATGGAGAGGTATTACTTACTGGCTTACTTCCTCTGGCTTGCTAGCATGTTTTCTTACCTCATCCAGGACCACCCACCCAGAGGTGCCACTGTCCCCAGTGAGCTGAGCCCTCCCATATCGATTACTAACCAGACACATGCCTGGCAGACTGGCCTCGAGGCCAGTCTGATGGAGGCATTTCCTCCTTTGAAGCTTCCTTTTCCTAGATGACCTTTGCTAGCTTGTGTCAAGTCCACAAAAATGAAGAACGAACCAGCACAGTTTATTTGTAATTCATAATAATTTAAACATGGTTACATGATCACCTCTCCCTTTCTTCCAACCACTTTCATGATCTCTTTTCCAAATTTATGACCGTCGTTTCTCTTCTTATGGTTCTGTACATATACACACACCTGTGAGCATCCAGCCTGCCGAGCCTATCTAGTGTTGCTTGGATGTATATGTTTTCAGAGCTGCTACCGGGTGACCAGTTACCAGGCTCCTCCCTGGAGAAGACCAGTTCTTTCTCCTTCAGTGGTACTAATTGCCCGTGGCTCTTTGTCTAAGGGCCGCACCCCATGGAACATGGTTTTCAAAAACATTTTCTTCAATACCTTCGTGGATCTAGGCTGCTCACACGTGGAGAATGTTTTATTGATTTATTTTGTCAAGACAATTTTTGAAACATGTTGTCCCAGTATCTACCAGTTGTGTGAAAGGCTAAAGAGAACTTAAAGTTTTGGAGCCACTGTAAAATAATAATTGTCTAGAATGAAATTATAATATAGGAAACCTAGAGAAGTTGCAATTAAAGGGAATCTGTGGCACACAGTTGTACTGTGTGTACACACTTGTGCACGGCAACACACTATAATTTCTAAAAGGAGTATGTTTTCAAGATACTCTGTGGTTGCAAAAATTATGATTTGTAACAAAACAAGAGAAACAAATCAGAGGACTGAAACAGAGAGGGTGGGACTGAGGGAGGGTGGCTTTGATCAGTGTGTGTGTGTGTGTGTGTGTGTGAAGATCAATGTTTGCTCTGTGTGTGTGTGTGTGTGTGAAGATCATTGTTTGCTCTGTGTGTGTGTGTGTGTGTGTGAAAATATCACACTGAATGCCACTGAAAAAAATGCAATTAATATATCATAGAAAAAAGGAGTATTACAAAGCACAGCCATTCTTGGCAAAGGTCACCATTATTAATACCTGTTGTCTTGTGTAATTTTTTAATTTGTGTCTGCGGGATGACAGTGGCCATGTTGCTGTCCTGTGTGGTGAGAGATTTTTCGGGTGTGTGATGTCTAAGACACCCCTGACCAGGAGTTAGCCTTTGAGAACTGGCACAGCCTTTGCTGCTGGTGCCTGATGTCAAGCCTCATGCCTGCCAAGAACAGGCGCTGGAGCCTGATGGGAGGCTGTCCAAGGAGTTGCTGTTGGATAGTTAACTTCATGGGTGCTGATCCTGTCAGTTCAGTATGGCAGTGGGATGGGGGGGAGGTAAACTCAGAGTGGGGAGGAGATGTGAGAGAGACAACGGAGAAATGGAGAGGATGCATTTTCCTTAATTAAACAAAAAAACAAAAGTGCTGCAAAAACCTGTCTAGGGTATGGAGGGGAACATAGAAAGTAGGAAAAGTTCACGGGACCCTGACTGTGGTACACAATAGGGGAGGGTCAACGGTCACCATTGTGGTCTTAATCTACGGATTATCCTACATGATTGGTTGAGTGGAATGAGCAGTTTTCTGAGAGACACAGTTTAGATAAGGGATGTTTTCCTCTACTAGATTGTAAGCTGAATCAAGCTTTATGTCCTCACTAATAAACGACATGGTCTGGCAGTATTATATGAAATAATAATTGAATTCATTAATAGAGAATTAGATAATCTTTAAGGATATTATAAGCTGTTTATGAAATTATGACCTACCGATTTTTTTTTAACTTTTTTGAATAGTCATTGTATTAGAATACTGTAGAAAGTCTTCTGATAGAAGACTTAATGCTGCCTTGTTGACAGTCTGTTTTCCTACCAGTTCTGAACCTGCTGCATGTGAAGAATCAGGAGTTAGATAGATAAGCATGGTTGGACCAGGCATGTTGGAGGACGCCTTTATCCTAGTGCCTAGAAAGCAGAATTCTGCATCCTGGCCAGACCCTATCTCAGAAATGGCAGGGGTGGGGGAGTAGACCGCATTTCAGCCCTAAAGAGCCTGAGGTTAAGAGTTTGAGGCCAGCCTGGACTGCACAGTGAACCTCTTGTCTCAAAAAAAATCAAACAAAACCAAAAGAAGAAAGTTGAACAAAGAATTAAAAATCAGAGAAATACAGGACATTTTAGCATATTTATATGACAGAGACATGTTCTCCTTTAATGTCTGGGATGAGTTACTATCTCTCTCTCCCCAGGTTAGGACACCTGGGCTAGTGGAGGACATTTATAGCTGAAGGAGACTCCCTCACCCTGGCACAGATAAGGGAAAAGCTACAGGGTCCCCCTTGCAGGACAGGATCCTAATCTGTCACTCACAACTAGGAGCTTCTGTGCCTCAGAAGGCAGCTGGGCTGAGAAGACAGGAGAGCTGGGGAAGGGATTCTTGTAACACTCTTGGATCCATAGTCTTGGGCCAGTTGACAGACTTACAGAGCTGGAGGAAGAGACAAGCCCTGTGCTTCCACCTTCCTGGGCCTGCCCCCAAGCAGCCCCTTCCCTATGCCTTTTGTATTTAAAAAATTCATAGGTGTGCTGAAGGTGACACTGCCAAACATGAACACTTGTTTCCTTCTCTGTTCATCCCAAGTCCTCAGCTATGACTTCCAAGATAGCTCATAAGTTCATCTGCAACATTAAGACACCCAGTGATGTGTGGTGCTAGTGGGTAAGGAGAAGAACCCCCAAACCTGACCACCTGCACAATAATCATGGTTCCAGATGGCCACGGCACACGACTAACCTTCCTGACCCTCATTCTGTCTGTGAAGTGGTAATAGCCCTTCCTGGTAGAATAGGATGTACTGAATAGGTCAAGTCATGTAAAGACCTTAGAACCAGTTCCTGACACACAGCTAAAATCCATTCCTCACGACTTTAAAAACAGGTTTTGAATATAAACCTTCTATTATGAAACTTAAGGAAAAATTTCAAATTCAGATTCAGTCTCTTGGCAAGGCGTGGAAGTTGAAGGCTATAGACCCATATTAATTTATCTTGGCCCATGAGTTCATAGACAAAGAATTTGAAGTCCTTCCTTATTTTCTTTGTCTTGGCCAGAGAGCTTCACCATGCCTGTGTGCGGCGGGGGGACCTTAGTGTCTCACTATACTGTGTGTGGCTTTCCCAGGGTCCCTGTGCTGACAGATGTTTCAATCCTAAGGTTCTCTTGAGCTGCTCTTAAGTCTCAAGTTCTTCTAAGATCCCCAGGAATATCATAGCATCAGGCTTACATGCACTGAAATTGGAAGATGTGCTCCCCCTGCTCTCTAGACACCCGTTCTAAGTATAACTGTTTCCAGTGTCTTGCATGTGTCTAAGACAGTAGGAGAATAGAGACAGCATGTTGGGTTCAGCTGGTTGTTTCAAGCCCACGGCCTTTGCACATACTGCTTGGTAGGCAGGTATGACTGTTGGTCAAGAGGCTCCTAGGGTCCTGTGGGGTTGAGAGTAGCCACCTATCAAGGAGCTGGCACCTGAGACACTGGCCCCTCCTTCAGAGCTTGGCAGTGTCCTATAGGCACAACAGCTTGCTCCCTAGGTTTGCTTTGTGCTCTGCCACTTTGTGGGTCTGTTTATTTTTTGTGTCTTATTCATGATGCTCAGCTGAGTGGTATTCAGACTCTGCAGAGTCCCCAGGCTAAGATGTGGGATGCATTGGCCTTCTGTCACTTCTCACTGTTGACCCTGGAGGCTTCAAACATATTCCTTTTCTTTCTTTCTTTTTTTTAAGGTTTATTTTTTTATTTATATGAGTACACTGTCGCTGTCTTCAGACACACCAGAAGAGTGCATCAGACCCATTACAGATGGTTGTGAGCCACCATGTGGTTGTTGGGAATTGAACTCAGGACCCCTAGAAGAGCAGTCAATGCTCTTAACCGCAGAGCCATCTCTCCAGCCCCAGACCTATTTCTTAAGGAAGGTTTTCCTTCTGTACTGCCTGCTTGCTGCCGGAGAGTTGCCTTCAGCAGATTCCCAACTGGCGCAAGAGCCCAGATGGGGGAGCTATCAGCTTTGTGCTCTGTTCCTTGGTAGATTAGAGCAAACTTTTTACATTGCAGGGGAAGTGCTTTGCTTCCAGTGTTTTTGGCTTTGACCATGCCCGTTATGAGCAAGGCTGTGAATTCTTTTTCACTTAAAATAGTCGGTTGCATGCTTGCTGCATAAGCCTGAGGAACTGAGGTCAAATCCCCAGCATCACAAATGCTTCTAGCCCTCCGCTGTACCTAGGTGGAGACAGGCAGAGCTTGCTGGCAGCCAGCCTAACTCCAGATACAGTATGTGACTGTCTCAAAGGAATAAGGCGGGGTGACAGGACAGGTCACCTGCTGCCTACCTTTGTTTCTCACACGTGCCCTCCCCCAACTTTTAAACAAACTGAAAAGAAGAGGAAAGACCGACTTTGACTCATGTTTCCAGCCTGTAAGGAAGAGGAGTTTCCTCCTCACAGCTTCAGTGTGGGAAAGCCACTTTCCACACTTCCAGCCCCACTTGAGCCTGTGTCAAGGCAAGGCAGTGTATCCTGGTGAGCCTGCATAGAAGGGCAGAACAGAGCTGTTAACCTTGTGCTGTGCAGGAAGCAAAGACAGGGAGAAACAGCTAGTGTAGCCAGAAACCCCTTCAAATGGGAAGGCCAAATTGCATAATGCAGGCCACTTGCATTTGGGTTGAACAATCTCTACCTAAAGGTTACCTCACTCTAGATTGCTTACATCTGTCCTGAAGGTTTCTAGCAAGTATGCTGAGGTGAGGTAAGGGGGCAGTAAGTAGCACATAGTCATCATCTCCCCCACCCCCACCTTTGGATTTTGAACTAATTGTTACATTAGTATTTTAGGAACAAAATATTTCCCTTAGAAACTAAAGGAGTGATGAAGAAGAGTTTCCTCCTCACAGCCTCAATGTGGGAAAGCCGCTTCCCACACACATCTAAATTATTTGTTGTGGAATTAAACTAAGGACGTGTGCTAATTGTGAGTGAATACATAGAAGTATACCACCCCCCTCTGCCCAGTAGTTTGCACACGTGTCCCACTCTGCCCAGAGTGAGTTAAGTAACTCTCTCCTAAGGATGAAGGTAGGGTCTTATAGTAATGCAGGAGATGGCCAGGGTTTGGTTTTTAAATGATACAGATTAGCCATCTTTAGAACAAAACAAAACAAAAAACTAATTCCAAGCACCTTTTGTTTGTGCACATGTTTCGTGAGTGATTTGGCAATATAAGTAAGTGTTTTTGTTTTTGTTTTTTTTTGTTTGGTTGTTTTTGCTTTTTTTCCTCCATTGGAGGACAGAGCTAGTGGTGAGGATTGAAACAGAATTACTGTTTAATATCAGGGAGAAGTAGCCATGCTGCATGCTGCACTTCCTGATAATTGAGCTGAGCTGTCGTCAAATATTGAGTGATGGTCATAGCATCTGAGAGTTGTGCACAGAGGAAAGGGCCCGGGATAGCTCTCCTGTTATCCAAGGCCATGGTTGTGCAGACTCCGTTAACAGCCTCATGTTTGGGCTGCCTACTGGACTATCCCATGGCCTGTATAGAGCTTGTGTTCCTACTGATAGGCATGTTGACATGAACGGTTGAGCATCTGAAGCTGTGAAAAGTGTCTAAGAAAAACAGGTTGTAAAGCTGGGGCTTTCCAGAACTACTTTCATTTGGAAACCTAGTTTCAAGTGCCTTGTTCATGTGATCTGGGCTCGGATTCTGCGAATTCTTCAGGGGATTCTGTGTACTGACTCTGTCATCTGGTGGCTGGCTGTTGTCCAGACAAGTCGTCTAAACGACTTAGGGCTTTACCACTTGGTTTCCTATTTTATTGCACAGTCTCAGAACTTCACACATTGTTCCTAAATGTCTTAGCAAGTGGAAGGAGGTGACTTTTCAGATCCCAGTTCTCAGTTCCCTACTCTCCTTTTACCACAAACCACCAGGCTCTATACAAAAGTGGCTTAAATCATTTCTGCCTTCTTGAGTGCTGTTTCTTGAAATGGCCTTTAAAATCTTATGTCTGTGCTGGCAAAGTTCTGGTCTTTTATGTACCTAGGAATCATAAGCTCAGTCTATTTGTTTTCTTGAACAAAGTTCTGGTTTGCACAAATGACTTCTCCCACTAGCTGGCCCTAGAACTGTTGATAAGTCAGTGACTCCTCCGGGCTACATGCCCTCTGTACTGGCTGGTTTTATGTGTCAACTTGACACAAGCTGGAGTTACCACAAAAAAAGGAGCTTCAGTTGCGAAAATGCCTCCATGAGATCCAGGTGTAAGGCATTTTCTTAATTAGTGTGGGTGGTACCATCTGTGGGCTGGTAGTCTTGGATTCTATAAGAAAGCAGGCTGAGCAAGCCAGGAGAAGCAAGCAAGCCAGTAAGTTACATCCCTCCATGGCCTCTGCATCAGCTCCTGAATAAACCCTTTCCTCCCCAACTTGCATCTTGGTTGTGATGTTTGTGTAGGAATAGAAACCCTGACTAAGACAAATTGGTACCAGCGTAGTGGGATATTCCTGTGACAACCTGACCATGTTTTGGGGAGGACTGTGGAAGGACTTTGGAGCTTTGAGCTAGAAGAGTCATTGGAATGTTAAGAGTTCTGTGGGATGTTGTATAGGAGCTTGGAAGATAATGTTGAGAACAGTGCAGAAGATGGAGGCCTGGCTTGTGAAGTTTCAGAGGGAAGATTAAAGACTTATCAGGGCTGTTGCTATTTTGACTGTGAAGGTTCTGTGGTTTTGGTTAGCTGGGGCTGAAGGATCGACTGTGATTAACAAGATACCAGAACTACTAAAGCAAAACTATTGCATTACTGGGACTATTGATTCTGGTTAGCTGAAGTTGGGAAATTGTCGATCATTGGGAAGAGACCAACATCATTGAGGTAAAATCTTCTGAGAAGTGTTGTCTGAGGGCACAAAGGCTGAGTCCCAGAGATAGCCAGGGTTATACCTTGTGTGATGGCTGGATTTGGTAATGTGTAAGAGTCACCCAGGTGGTACTGGTTTTGAAGGCATGAAGAAGTCATGACGAGCAGCTGATGCCTGGGCACTGTGAGAAGCCACGGAAGGCCATTGGTGCAGGTGCAGCCTCATTTGCAATTGATGGCCCAGGACTGAAGGGGCCATGCAAAGGAGGTGAGGCTTGGCACCATGAAGCCTAAGAAAGGCTGTTGGTAAAGCCTAGTTGCAGTGGAAGACAGCAGTGTTTTGGAGATGATAGTACCATGAGATGACTACCAAGAACAGCAGTAGCAGTGGAGTACAGGCATCTGGAGCTGTGTGTGCTACAAAGGGCAGAGCTGGAGAAGTGACTCAAGCCCTTGGATGAATCCAGAAGATCGTGAGTGGATCCCAGACATTGGACGGTTGGAATTTGATTTTGCTTTTGATTGTGACTGTGGCCTGATATTTTTCCCTCTTGAAGAAAGAAGGTATTTTAGTGGAGCCCACAGTTAAGAGACTTTGAATTTTTAAAAGACTTTGAATTTTAAGAGATTGGATGTTTAAAAGGGACTGAAATGTTAATATGTAAGAATTTGCAAAGACTGTGGGACTTGTAAAGTTATTTAGATCTTGGGGATGAATTGGAGGCTTAATGGTGATTGTTTGTGTGTCAAGTTGACAAGGGGTCAATTGTACTGGCTAGTTTTGTGTGTCAACTTGACACAAGCTGGAGTTATCACAGAGAAAGGAGCTTCAGTTGAGAAAATGCCTCTATGAGATCCAGGTGTGAGGCATTTTCTTAATTCGTGATCAAGGGGGGAGGGTCCCTTGTGGGTGGTACCATCTGTGGGCTGGTAGTCTTGGGTTCTGTAAGAAAGCAGGCTGAGCAAGCCAGGAGAAGCAAGCAAGCCAGTAACTTACATCCCTCTCTGGCCTCTGCATTAGCTCCTGCTTCCTGCCCTGCTTGAGTTCCAGTTCTGACTTCCTTAGGTGATGAACTGTAACGTGGAAGTGTAAGCCGAATAAACTCTTTCCTCCCCAACTTGCATCTTGGTCATGATGTTTGTGCAGGAATAGAAACCCTGACTATGACCCCCTCCATGTCTAAAAGGGAATACTACTGCCATGTTTTTTAAAGTAAAGGCTTAATATATGTTATGCTCTAACTTATTAAAGTAACATGGCAAGTTTCAAACACAGAATCATTTGGTTAGGTGGTTGGTTGGTTTTTGCAACTGCTCAGGCACTCTGGCTTAGGAAGGGATAGTCTTCCTGTTTTGCTTGCTCTTTTGGGCTCTTTAGTGGAATTTGCAAAATTTTTATTGTTGTTCCAAATGGTTTGTATTTTGGTAATAGTTTCTCTGGTAAAGTTAAGATTGCAATAATTTTGTTCTTTTGGGAAAGAGCTGTCAACTTCTCAATTTTCTTTTGACAAATCCATGAAGGTCACAGGCAGTGTGGATGTACTCCAGCTCCCCCTTGTGGGGTTTTGAAATACAGTCCATCGTAAGGAAACAGTACAGTCTGAGTCCCCCTAAATCATAGCATATGAAATAATAGTACTCAAAGACTGAAAAATTCTGAGCTCCAACAGGACACCACAAATGGGGTAGTTCAATGTACATAAATTTTTTCACTGGCAGAATTACTTTAAAAATGCCGTGTGAGATTCTGTCCAGGCTGTATGTATAAAGTGTGTGAGACATTGAGTGGACTTTGTGTTTAGACACAAGTCCCACCCTCAAAAGAGCTAATGTGTGTGAGAGTATTCCAAAATTAAACATTTCCTTTTTTAAGCCCTAGAATAAAAAACACTGAATTTATAGTGGTTTCTTTATGTTATGCTTTTACTGAGCACACAAATCTTGCTTAATTTGGCAGATTATAAAAATCATCCATACAAAAATTTGCCAAGAATAACAGAACATCAACTTATAAATTAGATGAGGTCACTGTGTTCTTAATTATGTTTAAATTGTCATTCTGAACTCTTAACATTATTTATCTATTCAGAGAAAAGTTTGAGGGAAGCTTTTAGAAAGTTTTTTAAATTAAAAATCGCACTGTTCTTTATAAACGTGTACACTACCAAGATAAGTTTTTTTCTCATTAAAATGGAAATTTTGAGGTCAAAAGTACACGCCAAAGTGTCAGGTTTTGATTTATTCGTTTGCATCATAGGTGTTTTTTCTTCCTGTTAGACCATTTCCTATCTTACGTTTTTCTAGTTGTGTGGTGTCTGTGACTTCACACCCTCAGTCAGTCCGCCTGCCATATATCAACTGCCTACTTAGGCAGAGCGTGGAGTTGAGTGCTTATAATCTGCTGGGGAGGGTAGATCTGACAAAATTGTTATGGTGCAAGCAGAGAATGACAGACACTAAGTTAGGTAGAGGTGTCCATGTGTAGTGACAGGTGTCCACTCAGGTCTGGCTTCTGAGGGTACTTAAGCTGAGGCATGCAGGGCAAATCAGATAACAAGTAGGGGGTGGTAGGCAGGCTGGGAGGTGGGTTCACTTTACAGGAACAGCCATTTCAAAGATATCAACTAGAGCAGTGTAGCCAGTGTGGGCATGGGGGTAAAAATAGACAAGAAGGTACACTCTGACTTCAAGAAAGGACTTGACACTTAGGGAAAACCTTGAAGGGTTTGAAGCAAGTCACTACATCATGGAGTTTGGGTACATATAAACTCAAAAGGACAAACTCTTTTGCTTGTTTGTGAGACACAGTGTCATGATGTAGCCTAGGCTGGCCTTGAACTTGCGGTTCTCTTACCTCCGCCTCCACAAGCTTGGGTGGTAGGTGCTGGCCATCATGCCTGGCTTATGAGCTCATCCTTTATGGAGAGTGGAATGGAAAGAGTACTGGGGGGAAGTTACCTCACCACAGATTTCTCTCGATTACTGTGGCTGGTGTAGTTATTTAGACTCTGTCCTCTGCAAGGCCAGCACTCACATTGATACGGAGCAGAGCAGACACAGTGTGGAAAGTAAAGTGCCCAGCTGTGTTCCAGGAAAACCTCACTCACAGAAACAGGCAGAAGGCTGGAGTTAGGCTGTGGACACAGTTTGCCTCCTAGACCTCTGTTGTGTTAGGAGTGGAGACCCTTGCATGGTTTCAGGGGGATGGAGGAGGCCAGTGTAACCCCTGTAATGGAGGCTCAGACAGTGAAGTGAAGTGGGTTTCTCAGGTTTTGACTTGAACGGCGGTATGAATAATGCCAGGGCTGGTAAATAGTGCTGAGTGAGTTTAGGACCTCCATGTGCATCAAGGTGCCTAGCTTGTTGCTGCGCTCCCTTGGAAGGGAGAGGAAAGAGTAAGAAATACAGCACCTGGAACAGCCATGACTGATGGTCAGAAGACAGAAGCAGGGAAACAGAGAAGCAGGCTGTTTAGGTCATGTCTTCGGAGGGATTTGTTCATAGTTTTGCTTTGAGAAGTTGTTTAGAGGTTCTGTTGGGAGCGTGGATACCATGTACCCTTGACTGAAGAGTGATTCTTCTCTCTGTGGTCCATATCTTGATTGCGAAATGGTCCGTGTCTGTACGGTGCTACTGCACGTAGCATGGTAGCTTCAGGAGGGGCACACATGGAGGGAGAACGAAGACACTGCTAGATTACAATGGCCCTTGAAGATCAGTGGGGCAGATGTAGCAAGCAGGCTGCCCAGGCACCCTCATAGCACTGTTCCGCTTTAGACCATGTAGAATATTATTCACTAGCATTAATTTTGTAAGCCTTTGATTTCACTTATATGTTCAAAGTATCTTAAATATTTTGTACTGTACTTAAACATATAATATACTTTTTTTTTTTCTGTACTTCAGTTGGTGTGAATGAGAACCGAAGTAATTCTTTTTAGTATTGAGGGACAAATTGATGGATCCCGGTCCCCAAATATCAAAAATCCTTTGCTTTACCATTGAGTTAAACCCTGATCCTTAAAATGTACTTAGGTGATGTACTTGTGCAGGGCTTATAGTAGCAAACTTTAGGGCAGCGATTCTACTTAACAGTGGCTCTGCCTGGAATCAGGGGCTCACACATAAATAAGCAAGCCTTCTCTTTGCTGAGATTTCTCAATGCTTAGACTCTGGCTCCTGGGCTGAATATGTTTCTTTTATGACTATGCCAGAGACCTTGTGCAAGAGAATCCGTCGTAGTTCCTGAGATTTGCGTGCTGTGCTGACTTCGCTGCCTCCTCTTGTGTCTGCAGCCCCACCCCAACCTTGACAGCAGTGTCCATCCTTGACTTGGTTCTCTTCCTTTTCTTGAAGTTTTATCAAAGATGGCTGAGGTCTTTGAGCCTGACGGAGTCCTGCATTCTTTCCTTATACTTCTGTCTTCCGTGCACAGCTTTTTTGTGTGTTAAAGATGGCAGCCAGTTGACATTCGGACATCCGTTTTTTGAAGTTTCCAGGGTCATGGTTTCTAGTGGTCATTGAATTGAAAGAAGGCACACATTAAAAAGCAAAACAAGCAAACAATCCAGGAAGTCTGTTGGGTATGATAGTGCATACTTGTAATCTTAGCATTTAGATGAGGCAGGAAGATCTTACCTTTGTGGACAATAGGGGCTGTACTGTGAGACCTGGTTTCAAAATCAAACAAGCATGGGCTGGGGAGAGATGGCTTGATGGTTAAGAACACTTATTGCTCTTGCGGAGAACCTCATTTTTGTTCTCAGCTCTCATGTCAGGAGGTCCACAATGGCCTGTAACTCCAGCTCCAAAGAATCTACAGCCCTCTTCTGTCCCTCCTCAGATACCAACACACACACACACGCACATACACACACACACACACACGCACACACACATATATCTTTAAAGAAAGCAAAAAACATTTGGTTATTAGTGGGTAACGCCACTTCAAAATAAAAGTATAGTTTTTTGTTTTATCCAAATACTAAACACACCCAAGGCAGTATACATGGGACACACATACTTGCTTCCTGCCTTACTAGGAATTTTCATTACTCCTTTAGAGTGTAAGCCTATTGACAGCAGAATGTATTTCCAGTACAACATAGCAGGCAGCAGGCAGCAGCTGCTTGGAACCCGCCGAGTGAATGGCGGTGGCTGATAGGACTGGGTTATGCTTGTAGCCTCTACTTAAGTTCTTTTCCTTCTTTCTTTTAGGCGGAAACCACTAATAGCAGCCTCCTGCGGGTGCAACTGGAATGCAGTTTGCATAATAAAGTGTGTCAGCAATTAAAGGTATGACAGTATTTAGCAGATCTCTGTTTTCTTTCCTGCCTCATCAAAATCAAAATTGCAGTGTATTTACAAGCAGGCTCTTGCCTTAACTGTTAATTTATTTCAAAAATGTGCAGTCACAGAGTTCAGATGATTCTTTTTGTTTGTTTCAGTTTTTTTTTGAGTTTTTCTTCTTTCCCCACGCCTCCCATTTCAGAGTTGCTATCGGGGATCTGATGACGCTTTACATTTGGAGATGAACATCATTGTAGCAGTGGAAAACTCCTCAAAGCAACCTGAAGAAAACACTCAAGCCCTGTTAGATCATCTCTCTATTGTTTATGTAGCTACTGATGAATCTGAGACCTCAGGTGAGGTGGGGGCTTTACAGTTTCTGTTGTGGAACTAGCTCAGTCGATTGTGCACTGGGTCCTGGCTCGTCTCCAAAAAATTGAAGCTTCAAACTTCCTTGCAGCATGAATAGGTTTCCCTGAATCATTATTCGGTTTTATCAAAGACTAGAGACAGTCTCTGCTTGGGGTAGATTTTGGCAGGCACTGCTTTTCAGTCTGTAGCTACCCTGCCTGCGCCACTTTAGGGAAGTTAGTAATCACAGCAAGCTTTTTGAGTCTCCTTGGGGATAATTTTTCTTGGCATTTTGCAGATAGTAAGCAAATGAAATGGACATGCCTGCCTAAAATAAATGTTCAGGAAGGGTTTGAAGTCCTGAGTCTTGTTCCAGAGTTACTGAGTTGCAGAAGCTCGGTTGACCAGATCGTGCTGTTTCGTATTCTTAGTAGCCGATAGCTGGTTGTTTCTGGATGCTTGACAACTTGGAAGAGAATTCTTTGGAATTGTATATCCTAGGCTACTAGAAATAGCCTATGTTGGCAGTCCAGCTTTTGAAGAACACTTGCAGGAGATACATACTATCTGATGCATGAGATGCAGAATATGGAATTTGCTGTTATAACAGCTGTGTTCACATGTGAGTGTATATTTATTACTCATTCAAGGAAAGAACAACACAATGATACAGGAAGGCATGGTTACTTACCAGGGGTCAGCAGTGTCAAGAGTGCAGTACCCTCTCCTTCCTTCCTGGCTACCAGTCTCATGCTGGGGACTGCAGTGTCAAGTGTGTAGTACCCTCTCCTTTCTTCCTGGCTACCAGTCTCATGCTGGGGACTGAACCTATGGCTTCCCACGTGCATCACTGCGCTCTACAGTTTTAATCATTGAGCAAATATCATTTACCTTTCAGCTTTTAGAATTGGATGTAGTAGCAATGGCCAGAACTCCCCTGCCCTCTGGTTTATAGTTTGTTGGGTTTTTAATGACCAGGCGGGTACCCAGGCTGAGAAGACCCCTATCTCTGAGGAACACATTTGGATGATGGATAAAGGGGAGCCTGTTTTTCTCCAAGATGCTAGAGTTTCATTCCCCGAAGTGTGTTGTGTTAAGTAAGGAAACACAGAGCTCTCCAGATGACTGGAGAGCATAGCTTTGCTTAAAATTGTCTAGTTGGTTACTGTTATTCAAAGAGAGCATAGTATGTCAGTTTCTGTTCTGCATGTTCTTCAGCATGTGAAAACCTACATGTTCAGGCAGACACAGGCACGCATATCCTCCTGAGACTAAAAGACCCATCCCAAGTCTCGATCTTTGATCCCCAGCACTGAACTCATCCATGCATGCATCCTAGAAGGTGCCAAAGAAAATGTATCTTCCAAGTTCAGTGTTGTAGAAATGTTTTCCTCTTTTTAGAAATGTATTCTGTGTATGATTGTGGAGATTCTATGGCTTGTTTTAAACCTCATTGCTCTGATTCTTTTGGACAGATGAATCTACAGTAAATATGTATGTACTGCATTCAGGAAACAGCCTTATTTGGATACAGGTAATTGCTGAGTTGTACCTAAAGTAATTTGAAATTACAAATGTGCATTTTGCTGCAGGTCCTTAGGGATTCCCAGGAGCAGAGGCCTTTGTGTCTGTTTTCTTTTGCTGTCACTTAAACCCACTGTCCCTTGATTGAGCACCCTGTTTGTATGAAGTTTGTCAGCACCCCTTTCTGCAGCTAAGCATTTGCCAGGAATTTTACTCAGTGTTATTTTCTGATGTTCTCCTGGTTGAGAGGAATAACTTGGATTTATTGTTTCTTGTTGCAGGATATACATCATTTCTCACAGAAAAATGTCCTGTCTCTGCAGTTTGAACCAGTACTGCTCTCTACTTCCATGACAAACTTTACAAAAATTGCCTCATTTACTTGCAAAGGTACTCGGTTAAGAGCTGGATGCTCCTATGCTCTGCTGGGGTGGTTGGCAGTTTCCTTCAGTGGAGTCCAGCTACAGGGAGGCACAGTTTCCTTCAGTGGAGTCCAGCTACAGGGAGACAATTTCAAGAAGTTGAGTAGGTTTTATTCCCGTAAACCAAAGCCATTACTGTGATCTAAATTTGCTGTGGGTGCCACCTGTATTTTGCCATGCCTATAGAATTTTGAGTTTCAAGTTTCACTTGGTAGTGACAGGTATGTGTATTCTGTTGCTTTCCTAGGGAGCAGAGTCACAGGACCCCTTGAATTCTATCAAGTTCAGTTTACTTGATAGAATGTGATGGTGAATGTCCGTAGTGAGTTTTAATTCCAGTCCTGTGTTTAGATTCTTACAGTGTTCTTTAAAAAGAATTCCCATGGATCCAAATTGCAGGGAAACATACTTAATTCATTCATATTTAAAGAATTTCAATTTAAAGCAACAAGAGAGATATAATTTATTATAGAGATCAATAAGAATTTTTAAAAGGTGTTAGTATTCTGTTTTTAATAATGAGAAAGGAAAACTGTGTAAGTTTTAGCTGAGAGCTGATGCAGGCTGTTGAAAAGGAAACTGATTAATCTTGATGAAAAATTTCAGTGCTTCAGTCCTTTTCTCCATTTTAGCAGTGCACCCTACAGACATTTGTGTTTTCAAATCTGTCCCTATGCCAGGCATGGTGGCATGTGCCTGAAGTTAGTTACTGTGGTAGCGGAGACAGGAAGATCGCTTGAGCCCAATGAATTGGACGTCAGCTTTGGCACCTCCTTCTCAAAGAAACCAAAGCCTAGAAGCAGAAACGGCTTTGACAGCAGAGCAACTAAGAGCCCAGTGACAGGTTCTGGTCCAGCTGAGTCCCTTTGTAGGTGACCGTGCAGCTACTAGGAGACATCCAGACACACACTGCAGGCAGAATGTGGACATTAGGTGTTTAAAGGGCTCTGAGTGTCCCTAAGCATGCATGCTGTTCCTGTAAGAGTGTTCAAGAAAGCACTGAGGTTTGCTGTCTGAGATAACTGACAGTTGGGATGAGGGTAGACTCTGATGGCTTTTGTTGATGTCTCAATTTGGTTTGGAAGCACATGTACTTTAAGTAGAAGCAGTTTGAGTGTGTGAGTTAAGAATTCAGCAGCAGTGATTTGATACCACGATCTGGATCAAAAGCAGCCTGGAAATGGAGTTTGTGTAAGCAGCTTCTGCTCCTTTCCCCTGGGCTATTTGGATCTCATTCTCTCCCTGTCTTCCTTGAACTCTTCTTTACTCTGCCCAGTGAGCTTCTCTTTCCTTCCTGCTGAGCTACACCCTCTTACGTTTGGCAAAGACAGATCTTTGTGAAGGAGGAGCTTCAAAGTACTGACTCCAGCTTTTTTCCCTGAAGGAATTGAGAGCTGGTTTAAAAGAAGGGAGGGAAGGGTGTAGATACTGTAATTCCAGATGACTCCTAACAGTTGGCAAGGAAGAGAACTGGGAAGAAAGAGGAGCTGTTTCCTTCTGTACTATCTTAATGGAGACAGCAACAGCAATTAAAATGTATAAAGTGCCTCATTTCTGTTCAGGTTTAATGAAAAGGAAGATACTGATTTATTTCTTTGTACCTACAGCAGGTACCTCGTGTGACAGTGGAATTGTGGGTGTGAGGAAGAGAAAAGGTACCCCAGTGATGAAAGCGTGCCTCTCCTCTCCAGTGGTTCAAGGGTAGGTGCGCTCTGCCTTTTCCTAGGGCCCAGTTTTCCATTTGCTTTTATAGTGGTTTGTTTGTTTGCTTGGTTTGTTTTTGTTGTTTTATCGCCATCTAGCTATGCTTTAAAAGTGTGACTGTTGTTACTGCATGACTGGCATCATGCAGCATGTTTCTGGACTGGCATCTCCTTGTGTCAGCATATCTAGCACAGATGGCTTTTGTATTTGTAGCAAAATGGAGAAGAGAGACTAAATGATTCACTGGGGCTGGGCTGGGGGGTTGAACCAGGTAATCAGAAGACATTGCTCCTGTGATATTTCCTGAGTTGTATTTGGCTCCTAGTTTTGCCCTGGTCAGGGTCAGGTCACCTCAGCCTTGCCTACATTGCTCTATGGGCGAGCCAGGAGGCTGAAGGAGATGCTGTTGGTAGTTGGTTCCTACAAGGATGTTTTCCACGCCCATTTCCTTGTTTGGAGACTCCATCAAGGACAGAGAGCTGTGCTGCATGCAGGGCTGGTCACATGCATGCCCTTTCTTCACAGGTATTTCAAAGTGGATGCCTCCACAGCCCAGTTTCACATAGAGAGTCACGAGACTGCAACAGGAGTGTGGTCAATATGGTACAGCAGCCATTTTGACCAGAGCATTGTATTAAAAGATGTGTTTGTTTCCAAGGAGACCAAGCACATTTTAAAGGTATACACAGTCCCTTTTCTTCAACCTTTAGCCTAGTTTAAGCTTTGTTTAATATCATGCTATGAAACCAGTATCTGTAACACCTAATTCTGATTTTAAAAATTTAAAGCAAATACAGTTTCTTTTTACCAGAGTTGCTTTTAGGAGTTCAGTTGTGACTATCTGTACTCTCCCTCGTTCAGAATAAGCAGTGTTTATGATTAAAATATGTGGTTTGACAAATACTTTAAGATTTCTGCTGTGACATTTAAAATACTGTCTATTAAAAATAAACTGTTTAAAATCATAAATATTTGATCTGTAACACATGGAATAAATTTCTAATTTCTAGACTATATAAATTTAGCATTATACTATAATGATTTTAGTCATAACGAGTACTAGAAAGTAACTCCTGCTTCTTTTCTTTGTAGGTTCTGAGGTTCCACGGCCCTTTATTTCTACCCCCAGGCTGTTGGAATATATTTTCTCTGAAACTTGCTATTAAAGACATTGTCCTAAACCTGTTCACCAATGTATTTCTGACTACAAACACAGGTGCCGTTTTTGCAATTCCTCTGCAGATTTTCTCCGCCCCAACCAAGGTATTGTGCCCAGTGCCGTGTGCTGTAGTGTCGTTTAGCAGTCAGAGTTGCCTTGTGCCCCCTGTGCTAAGTTCTTTAATGTTATCTAAGAAATGTAAGACATCACCAAGCCAATCTTAGATTGTAGACTTGCTTAGATGTGAAATCTTGATTTAGAAAGGTTTTTTCTCAGAAGTAGTGATTTTTTTATAAAATAAATCATCATCTGAAGATCAGTTTCACTTCTCTCTGTGCTGCTGAGGAGCAAACACGGGATTCTGTATTTGCCAGGCAGATGCTCCTGTCTCCCATTGCCCAAAGCTGGGAAATAACGTTTGCTTACCTTAGAAAGCACCATTGAACTTGTAATACATATTTGTAGGGACTTCAGTTTAAATCAGTTTATTCAGTGTTTAAATTGATTTAAGTGGTTCTTAGTTGTTCAGTCTAAACCCTAAAAAGTTCATGATACAATTCTTCCTAAAATCTGGGCAAATTGTGTTCAACTTAGATTATTTTAAGTGTGTCTCATTTTTTTCTTAACGTTTATTTTCATTTAGTTATTGCTTCCTTTGAGCCAAGCGATTCTGTATAATGCTGAGTTCTGATTTTTTCACGATGAGACATTCATGCAATCATCTTTATGGTTTGTTTCTCACTTATTAGTGTTGATGTTTCATAGTTAGGAATGCCTCACACTCAGCTGAGGGTGTGAAGGTCGGATTTTACACACGGAGTTCAGCAAGAGTGTGGGAGCCATTCATTTAGTCATATTCAGCCGGAGGGATTTCTTACAAAATCCCCATGTCCAATCAAGCGATGCGTGTGTAATGAGGTGAAGCAGGAGGCAGGCTTCAGGAGCACGTGGGAGCTGCAGGGTAGCAGAGATCCGTATACCTTGTCTAGAGGAGTAGAGTTAAAGACAAACAGCCCCAAACCACCAGAAATGTTCGGAGTCTAATTCATATGGTAGGTTGGTGTCTTGTGGGTCTAGTCATTGACGGTTGTACAGAAGCCACTGTAAGTTGTTATTGTAGACATTGATGATTGTCCAGAGGTCATGACCCTGTGTGGCTCAGTGCAGATACCTCTGAGCTGACAAAGGAACAAAGAAATGCTTCTTAGTTGTCTGGCTTCTGGTTAAAGGGGAGTCCACTGAGGTAGAGGCCAATGTCTGTTTTGTATTTTAGTGTTTAGGATTTTTATGCTGTGTTGTGTCTTAAGTTATTCATATATTACTTTTCAATCTAGGAAGGGAGTCTGGGTTTTGCAGTGCTAGCACATTGTGGCATGCATTATTTCATGGGAAAGTCAAAAACAGGTAAGTGGTTTGCTTTAGGGTTTCTGTAGCACTGCAGTTTGGGGGGAAATGGAAAGCAGTGGTAGGAATTAGCATTTGGAGATGGAATTAATTAATAATTAATTCTGTAACGCGATTGCATCATACTGGATGCCAAGAGGATGTGATCATTTACAGAATGACCTGAAATTTTTGGTAACCTTCCAGACTCACTCTGGGTCCTTGGAGCTTACGTAGCTTGTGCTTTTGTGAGAGATTACAAAGTAATATTGTTTGATTGTAAAGGCCTCATCACCAGGAAAAACTGGGAAGCTGGGATTCTTATCTGAAAGCTGATAGAGTCAGTCATTGGGAATTCCATCTGCAGACTTGGGTCATAGGGCTCTATGCATCAGCTGGTGCCGAGTGTGGCATGAGATGATACTGAGTTGGAAGTTGTTCCTGGGTTTTGGTTTATTTTTATTTTTGTATTTTGACTTACTGAGATTTCTGATGTAAGGAGAGTTTTATAGTACAGACTTACCTTTGGGAGAACCCCCCTTTTCTCCCCAGCACCCCAGTTAGTGGAGACAGGCTAGGGCAGAGTATAGAGGTGAAGTAATCATAGACCAGTTGGTGGACATGCATTGTAGAGGACCAGCCCCCTGGCCTGTGCCCGCTTCTGAGAACCACTGATTGTCCCTCCATATCCCGACCTACACAGTACCCTGAAAGATGCAGCTGGCAAACAGTGTTTCCATGGATGCAGCTGTGCACTTTAGAGCCACACTGTTGAAAATGCTGCAAGCATATTTTCGATTAGTCTCAGGCTGTACCATGAGCCATGTGTCTTTTACGTTATTGCCTTCACATGATTCGCTTTAGTTTTGTTCTTTTTACATGTTTGTTAATTTGATGTTATCACGTGCCGTTGAGTTAGCAGGGCTCTGGGGAGAGGCAACAGACACTATCTTCTCCACAGCCCTCATAGTTGGTGACGTTTGGTCAGCTCTTGGCATTACTAACTCAATTGTACTTTGTAAATCTAAGTTTTGAATTTAATTTCTAGAAACTCCTAATTGGGAAAGAAGCCTCTCTCTGGATCGGTCTACCTGGGACGTGGATTCTGAACTTGCAAATAAGCTGTATGAAAGATGGAAGAAATACAAAAGTGGTGATGTTTGCAGGTGCGCTCCTGGTCAGCAGGGAGGGTAACCCTCCATAGTCTGTTATGCTCCGGACTGCTAGTGACTAGACAAGCTGGCAAGCCTTGGAAGCCCTGGCAGGGCAGCCCAGTAGATGTTCCCCAGCTGTTCCTCATCAGCTGTTAAAACTTTGTACAGTTTTCTGTATTTCTGTAATTACACATATGCACATGTTAATTGATCTTTGTTTTTTTGTTTTTTTTTTTTTTCTGAGTTGTTTGAAAATAAGCAGTGAATGTCATCCTTGGGCCCTCAGTTCCATACTGGGGAAGTCTCTCTAGCCATCACTTTGAGGCTGTTGGTGCTCCATTAGAAAAGGACTGGGGAATACTGTTTTATGTGTAACATTACCACTGCAACCAGCAGTTGGACCAGTAATATGTCATATATAGTTCATACTAAAAGTCCCCTAGTTGGCATATAATACCTGGTACAGGTCCTGCAGCCCCCCTTTTCCTTGTTTAATGAGGATTATTCAGGGCTACACCCTCTTGTACTGTTTCTGTAGCCTATAGAGTAGAGCCCCATCTGTCTTCAGTTTTTATCATGTTGACAAACTTTTGAGTCTAGGCTGGTTGTCTTAGAAAATCCCACACTGGGACTTCTCAAGTTTACATCTATTTTCACAAGACTACTGAGTTCCTGGTGATGTTGTGTTGTTATGACTGTGCCACATCAGGAAGTCACACAGACATCATTTGTGTCATGGTTATTAGCATCGTTAATTTAAATCATTTGCTTTAGGTGATGCATTTGTCAATTTAGTAGTCTGGTCATATAAACTTGCTGATCCCTAAGACTGCTCCATGGTTGTAGCGTTCATGGACAAGCTGTGTCTCAGGAGATGGTGGCTGAAATGGGAAGACTCAGGATTAGTTCATGTGGGCCTCCTTTGTTACCACACACTGTGCTTTTAAAGCCACCTTTGAGCATCACTGTAGTTTGCAGTGTATGTGTGTGCTTTACGTCATCATTTGTCGGTTTGTGAGTGGAGTGTGTGTGAGAGTATGTACACAACTGTTCACATATGCAGGAACTTGAGGAGGATGTGGCAGTGTCCTCTGTCTCTCTCAACCTTTGCCCCTTGAGACAGTCTCTCACTGAACTTAGAGCTCATCATTTTTGGTTCTCTGAGCCCCAGGTGTGCTTGCACCATGCCCAGCAGCTTTTGTGGCAGCTGAGAATCCACCCTGAGTTCCTCACACTCAGCATGCACTCTCACCGCACCTGCTCCTCTGCCCCATAATTATTAGTTTTGATGACAAATTCCAGGTTCACTGTAACTGTCCTTCAGGGTAGCTTGTGTGTCTCTTTGATGTGGTGCCAAAATAGCAGTCGTTCTCTGACCACGTGCTTGCTTCCCAGCAAAACAGGCTTTTCTGTTTGGGTGTGTGTGCTCATGTGTGCATGTGTTTAATGCCAGACATTGAACCTGGAGTGCTGATACACTCAGCTCAGGATGACATCACTAGACCTCTAGGATCAGTTGTACACTCTGTCTTTCCAAATTCTACCAAAAGCCCTTTCCCGAGAGTTGTGTTTCTTTTAGGGGGCATTTAGCATTTTCTTCTTTTTCCCCTGAATGTTGAGGTTGTTTTTCATAAGCACTTATTACGACTATTCTTTTTTCTTTGTCAATTACACAGAAGAAATGTTTTGGGAATGTCTCAGTTTGCTTTTGCAAAGAAATCCAAGGAGACAGAGCCGTTTGTTTCCTTTTTGCCTCGTGTGGTCCTGGAGCCTGGCTTTGTGTTGAACTTCAGTGCCACCGCCCTCAGGAGCAGTGTGGTAAGGATCGTGTGGCTGGAGCTCCTTTGTCAGTGACGCCCAAGCTTGGGGCTTTCAGGTCTATACCTGAAGGTTTGTTTTAGAAGAAATTAATTGAAATTCACACAGAAACACCATTAGGACTCTGAGTAGGGATGTCATAGGGACAAGAAGAGGAATGAAGTTCACAGCCCTTGAACAAAGAGATGTTACTTGGATATGAATTTTGTAAGACAGTGTTTCAGATGAGTGAGTATTCAGCAGCTGGCAGTAGAGAGACTCTTGGTCCACACCACCTGAAATAGGTTTCTGGGTCACAGAGAGATCCTCAGCTGAAGGAAGTCTAGAGGGAGCTGTATGATGGCACCTGGGCTGTTGACTCACCTTTAGCGAGTTGGCTTTCTCTCTCATGTACTTGTCTCACCTAGTCTGGGTGACAGGAAAAGGCAAAGGGAACACACTAAGGACACCGCATACTAAGTCACAGTGCATACCACCCTTGTGCTCACTGAGGCTCCTTTACTGCTATTTTGGCTTAACTTTTTAGTTCAAGAAGGAATTCCCAACTTCTTAATGTTTGTTTAACTGTGCATGCATGAGTGTCCAGTGGCCATCAGAAGACTACTCTCAGGAGTAAATTGTGTCTTTTTGCCATGTGAGTTCTAGGTAACTCACTGTATGAGGCTTGGTGACAAGCATCTTTATCCCAAGAGTCCTCAGTGTTTAATGTGCCACACTGTCCTGGTCATTCTCATTCCTCCTCTCCTCTGACAAATGTGAGGTTTGGTGAACCACTGACTGTTAGACATTGGGCTGCCCCTCCTCTAACTGACTGTGAATTATTCAAGAACAGGGCATTTGCTAATATAACCAGAATAGAAAATGAAACATTTATCTTGATGCAGTAAAACTAATCTGCATTCTTGTATGCAAGGCTTTCTAGTGAACTCACTGTCTTAACCTGACAGGGGTTTGCTTTTTCCCCTCGGCCTTAGGTGCACCCCAGGGTCTCAGTCCACTCTCCTCCTGTTCTGCTTTTCTCTTCCTGGGTCTGGCCTGTCTATTTTCTCACGGTCTCGCCCACCGGACCTCAACAGCTAGTGCTAGGGTTGAACGGAGAAGCACATGCTGTGCTCCCACAACAGTTTGGAAACTTCAGGCTGTTTACTTTGTGAGCTGTGTTGACTCCCTTGGTGAGGTTCGGGTTGTGCTCTTCTGGCAGGAATGTTTTGAGGGAGTAGTGTGCTTTTTACCTTGTCAACCCTCCTCTCCTCTCCTCTCTAGGAGAAATACTTTGTGGTGAGAAACCCGTCCCCTCAGCCTGTCTCCCTGCAGTTGCTGCCTCTCTCCCTGCACCCGAGACCGGAAGCCGCAGTGCGCCTTCTGCACAAATGGTAGGAAGATCCCTCCGCGGGTCTTTGGGAATCATTGCTAAGACTCAGTTATAAAAGGTCCTGCACCCCTTTCTCCCATGCTTTGTGTGGTGGTACGCAGTGTGAGCCCATCAACCTAAGCATCTGGAAGACTAGTCTCTTGAGGCGTGTGGCTTGATAGAAATCTTGACATTGTTTTGTGTGACACCTTCATTGTCACTGTGCCTGGACTATCATCCAATGGAACATTTTCTTCTTGAGCTAAAGAAACTATCACAAATTTTTATATATACTTCTAAAGTTGAGACTCTTTTAAATTAAGATGATCTTTGGAAGCACAGGACATGAGTTTAAAGACAGGTACAAGGTGCTTGCCTGTAATCCTACTATGTAAGAGGCTGAGATGGGAAGGTTATGAGTTTGAGACTAGCTTGGACAACAGAGTGGAATACCTATCTCAAGAACAAGAAATGAGTAAAGCAGTAAACAGGGTGAGATGGCGGGCGAAGCCTTAGCTCTGCCTTCAGCACCTCACCAGAATGAAGTTGTAGTGTATTTGGGATGTCCCTCGTCTTGGTTAGGAAAATGGGTGGCAAACTTGATCTTGGGATTTCTCAGCTTTTGCCCTGTTGACACTTCATCACAAGTGCTGCCTTTTAGAGGAAGCAGGACCAAACAGTACTAGAGGGCCTTCAGTACTTTCGCTGGTTTCTGCTCACTTGGGGCCAGCAAGACTTCACCCGCCATGTCAACCAATGTGTCCAGATACTGCCAGCTCTCACAGGCATAAAGCTGCCATTGGTTCAGAGCAGCGTACTCTCATAGTAAGCCAAGTGGATGCAACAGTACTGTTTTCTATGTAGCTGTTGCTGTGGGTTTTTGTATTCTGGGCTGCCTTTGTCATTCATTGAGTTATACTTACCTAGCACTTACAGCTGCAGGTAGGTGTAGAGAGGGCCGAGATAGATCGGCTGTAGGATGAGGTCGTGCAGGAGTAAGCATGTGAGCGCATATGTGTTACTCTATTGATGATGTCAATGCTGGTTTGAACACTGGAGTTTTTGGTTTTGTTTGTAGGTTTGGCACAGATATGCAGATGGTTAATCTCTCAACTGGTGAATTCCAGCTCACCAAAGCTTGCCCTTACCAGGTAGGACATTTTCAGACATTGAAAACACTGTCTCACTAGCAGTGAGATAGTGTTTCACTGTCTGCAGAAACAGTTGGCCTTAGCACCTCATGTTTTGGTGTCTGTATGTTCTAGGTCAGTGCTTATTTTCCTTTTCTGGGCATGAAGCATATGTAGCATGGTTTGTTTGTTTTTTAATTACATAGTGCTACAGAATTAGTTTAGCCTGTGTATCATTTTAATGTGATGGATTAGATTCATGCACAAGAAGAAATACCAACTGAATCAGAACTATGTAAAAACAAAACAAAATACAACTAGAAATCTAAGAATTAATTCATAAATCTCTTAAAATCCCTTGGTTCTTTCACTGTCATTTTTAGTGCATTGTAAGGAAAAAGGAGATACATTTTAAAAATTTTCTTAGTGTGCCCCAGATGTGGTAGTACAACCTTTGATCCCAGCACTTTGGAGGCAGATCTCTGCAAGTTCAAGACCAGCTTGGTCTACATAGTGAGTTCCAGGACAACCAGGACTATGTAGAGAGAGATCTTGTCTGAAAAAGCAAGCAAACAAACAAAAAGTTTTCACATGTCTTAATAGTTTGAATTATCAGCAGATTCCTGTGATACTCAGGCCCTACACTGAAAAAAAGTTTCTTTAAAATTCTTAGGGTCTCTAGGCCATCATGATGCCTTTTTAAACACTAGGAGCAGGAATCAAAATGTCATATGATGAGGTCGTTGTGTGCCAGTGGCCCGAGCAACTTCAATTCTTAGTCTCCATTCAGTGGTAGAGTGTGCATCTTGTGTGTTCAGAACCAGTGTTAAAGCAAGTAGGAGAAGAATGTACACAACCACACAGGGTCTCACTCAAATTCCTCTAGAACTACACTTGAATGGGGAAGAGCGGAGGGAGACAGCAGGTAGACCTCAAGTTCGCTGGAATGACTCAGCAGGTGGGCTTTAAATACACTTGCTGGAGAGACTTGTCAACATTGTCTCTTAGCCCTGGAGGGGCAGAACCCTGTGTGGAGGTGCAGGGGGTCACTTGTTCTCCATGGCTCCTCTGCTTCTCCTTCCCAGGGTGATGGAGATAATTAGTTCAAAATACTGAGAAATGCTTTTGTCTACTTTTAGCAAGTCATTTGTAAATTGAAAAAAAAAATGCAATTTATTTTATGTCTTAATTATTTTGTCCAGATTTGACCAAATTGAGTAACTCATTTAGGTAATGGTTGTATTGGCTAGTAGAGGGTTTTTCTTTCCCCTGAGAAATAATACCTTTGTGGTGGTAGGAATAATCTTTGTTAACTTACTGCATTAACCAAATAAAAAAAAAAGCTGAAATTTTAACTGGCGATTGTTAAAACTCTTTTTCCTGAGGCCGGAGATATGACTCAGTTAAGAACACTTGTCTCCTCTTGCAGAGAACCCAGGCTTAGTTCCTAGTAGCTCCATGGTGGCTCACATTGCTTATAACTGTAGTCCAAGGGGTTATAAGGGGTTTTGATAGCTTCACCTGATCTCCATAGGTGCTTGGACATAAGTGATGCATATACATACAAGAGGACAAATATATATGCACATAAATAAAAAATAATATTTTAAAAAGCTTGAAACTATTTTTATATAAAAGGGGCCTTTGACATTGTAATTTTGTTGACTTGCTTGTAGAAGCGTATCATCTTTTGTTAAGATGTGTGGAGCTGGCTAGTGCAGGCTCGACTCTGTCTACCTTTGTGATTTGGGGCAGCTGTTTCATCCCATCTTTGACCTTCATAACAAAATTTGAATATTCAGTAAGGTTTATAAAATAGATTGCCTGGTGTTTTATGTGAGTTAAATATAAATAATCCAGTGCCTGGCGTAGAAGAACACTTACTAGACTGCTTGCTGCTGCTATTAATATTACAGATTTAATGCTAAAGAGTGGCAGTGTTTGGTTCACTGTTTACATTTATAAAGCAAGGTTTTCTCTCTTGGGGTTTATAGTTTTAATGGATGGGCCCAGGTCCATCACCACTTGTTCCCCAAGGTAGCGCAGGGAATGGCAGTAGGCTTGAAGTCTAGAGCCACAGAGAGAATGTCACCATGCAGACCTGTCAGTCCAACCCAATCACTGTTCATAAGCTGATGAAGCAGCAGAAAATGTTAGTAAAACACTCTTGCCTATAAGTGCTAAAACACGGTATTGATTCAGAGGAATACTAGAGAGTAAAGGCAAATGTGAATAAAAGTCGTTTCTCTTCTAAGTAGAGAATCTAGTGTCTATAGATGGGTTCTATGAAGCATAAATCCCTATTAAAGACAATCTGTGCGTGTCTGGCATGGGTGGGGGATCTTGTTCAGTTGCTATAGAGTTAAGCAGAGGAAGTCTTTGTTGATTACATAGTCAAGGCGTTTGGCATAGAAAGCTGCTAACTCAACTTCCATCGAAGCCAGGAGGGAAATCCACTTTGCAATATCCTGCTAGATTGTGTAGGAAGTACTTGTCAGCTTGAAGGCTTCAGAACAAGCAAGTCCAGGTAGGTCGAGAGAACGGGTGGAGCTCAGTGACTTAGCCTTGTCTAGTGTGTAGAAGGCCTTGAATTCCATCCCCAGCACATGGTCAAGCATCGGAAAGCAAATCTGTTGGTGAGGATGGATGTAGTCAAGCTCTTAACGGGTGTGCTTAGTGACTGGAAACCCACTCTGCGGGCTTGAGATGCTGAATGGTGTCCTCTGTGACCTGCAGGGCGAGCCTTCGGAGGAGTCCAGTTTGGGCGCTCTTCATGTGCGCTTGCAGCCTTTGGAAATGAGAAGGGTTGGTGTTGTGTTCACACCGGCAGACTATGGGAAAGTCACCTCCCTCATCCTGATCAGGTAGGTGTGTCTCTTTCTCACTGAAAGTTGACACTTCTCAGAGTGCAGCGATGGGACTGTGTGGTACACTAGGAAGGGGTGGGGGCTGAAGAGAGAGGCCCTCGCTTAATCCTTGTCCTCACGTCCCTCCACTAGTAAGCTAGCAACTCAGCCCCTAGTCAGATATATTCCCCACAGGCAGAACAGTCCCACCCACAGGCACACACACATTACTTCTTTGTCTTTAGCAATAAAGATAATTGCAACACTGCTGTAGACTCTCCCATGAGTAGACTTGGACCGCCCACCTCTAAGCTCTGTAGCCCCAAGGACAGTGGAAAAAGTGCCTCACTGAGCGGGCCCACTGGCTCATTTCTTTTTTTCTTGGATGGCAGTTACTGCTTGCTGCCTTAAGCAGGACAACAGCATTTCATTCTTTACTTTCCCATCCTGGGTAGTTTTTATGAGAGCCCTCTTGCGAAAGTTACAGTATAGACCTGATGGAAGCACTTTGCAGTGGTGAGCCTAACCCAAATGTAACTTGGGAGAAGTAACACTTTAGTTACTTTTAGTGACTTTGCTAGGATCAAACCAATTGCACAAAGTTTACTGGAGGCTTCCTTTAATATACCATTGTTAGTTCTGTAGCCGAAAGAGACTAAAAAGAAAATATGCTAAAGTAAAGACCAGAGCATTTGTGCTCATAAGCTCTGATCCAAAAAACTCCCCAGCTTCCTGTGGAGTCGAATGCTTCATTTAAAACCCATTTCTGAAGAATGTGTTCAGACAGCATCTAAGTAAGCTTTGCTTACCTAGACTTTAAAGTTAAGGTTTTTATAGTGGTTCATTTACTTTTGATGGTTTCTTTATTGATACAGTATTTCTTATAAATCGTTTATCATTAAAGACTTTTACATTGCTAACCAAACTTCAGAGAGAGAAACATACTTCAGAACATTTTGCATAATTAGATGTATAGATAAATTCCCTCTGCTTCTGTGGCATTGCTGTCCTGGTGCTGGAAATTCAGTCTTGTATGTATCCTTTGAACTTTGTACATAACATTTCATCTTAGCAAGCATGGTGTCCGTTAATAAAATGATAAGCTCTAGTCTGTACCACTGCATTAATAAGAATCTGACTAGTTATATGTAAGTTGTGAGGTGATTTTTGGAGAGTCTAATTCTAGGGTCATCTCATAAGGCAGTATTTCTTCTCATCACAATCACTATGAAAACTTAATTCACTCTATAAACAGTTTTATCATTTTGTCAAATTTGTTAGCAGCTTGGTCTGCCACCTTATTTTGTATCTTGGTGTATGGCCATCACCCCAATGCCAGTTTGTTAGAAAACTGAACTGGCACTGGTGATGGGTGGTTGGAGAGTGGTGGTCACTCACCCTTCTGCTGCCAGTTGGCTTAGTACACTGGACTGGCATTCATTCCTGGAGGCATCTTAGTCTGTGAGAGGCAGGAGTTGCCACACTTGTAAGAGATTGTTGCTGGCTAGGAGTAGTGCCAGGTAAGTTGAGTCTCTTCTTGTGTCCAGGATGTGTTCGACTTAGGCCTGGGGTGATGCTGCTGTGTCTCCTTTCCCTGTAGGAATAACTTGACTGGCATCGACATGGTTGCTGTGGAAGGATTTGGAGCACAAGAGCTCGTGACGGTGGGGGGAAGACTTCCTGGTGCAGGAGGCTCTCTCCGATTTAAGGTGCCCGAGTCCACCCTGATGGATTGTCATCGACGTAAGTTCTCGGGCTTGGCACTGCAACCCAGGCTTTTTCATTCATTGAATAACTTAGAGTTTTCTTGAGTGACTGAATTAAGGATTGATGCAGAAACCATAGAACTAGTTAGATTGTGTTAATACTTTACAGTTACATTTTAAGTTGTTGACTCTTTTCCCAAACTCCCAATGTAAAATACGCTTTCACTTATTTCCAGAGGTTTGATATCATATCTGAGCTGTGTTTGGTAACTGTGATGTTAAAGCAAAGATGTATGTAAACCCTGGGATGGTAGGACACAGCTGTAATCCCAGGACTGGGGAAGTAGAGGCAGGAAGTTCAGAAGTTTAAGGCCATCTCTGGCTACTACATAGCAAGTTTGAGGCCAGCCTGGGATACATGAGACCCTGTCTCGTATCCCATCCCTGGTTCAATATAAATGAAAGTTCCAGAGTCGCAAGGTACATGATACATTACAGTAAATCCCGACTGTTTGGCTCTCGGGAGAAGAAAGCATTCGAGTTTCACTTGAGAAGAATCTGGAATTAGTAGCTTTATTGTTTCCTCCTTGTATAGCAAAATCTAGAGGTGATAGGATAGGAGACTATTCTACAGACAAAGCAGAGATCAGTTTTTGAGCTATGTTCCGCTTTTCACACTTTTGTAATGTTTTGGTTCAGTAAATTATAGAAGTTAGTTTTGAAGTTCACGTATGCTAACTAAAACGCCTTGTTGCTCACTAGAACTGAAAGACAGCAAGCAGATTTTATCTATTACAAAGAACTTCAAAGTTGAGAATGTTGGACCTCTGCCCATAACTGTGACATCCCTGAAAATCAATGGGTATGACTGCCAGGGTTATGGATTTGAAGTGCTAGATTGCCATCCGTTTTCACTCAGCCCTAACACATCTCGAGACATCAGTATCGTGTAAGTGCTGGGGTTCGGTTCTTGGTGCACCACTGGGGAGATACCCAGCCCGTTAGTAAGACATCTTAGGCTGCTATATGAATATTTGGGTTTTTTAAATTTTCAAGAAGTAATTTTTGTGGGGACATTTTGTCTGCATGTATGTCTATGACCCAAGTGAGTGCTTGGTACCCAAGGAGGCTGGAAGAAGGTATCTGATTCACCAGAACTAAAGTTGGACAGTTGTGAGCTACCATGTGTGTGCTGGGGAGTGGGGCCCAGGTCCTCTGGAAGAGCAGCCAGAGCTGTTGACCACTGAGCCATCTCCCCAGTCCTAAGTATTGCTTTGTGGGCCTATGTTTGACTTCTATTCTTATTCTGCTCTGTAGTGAGAATTAAAACCAATAAATACTCATAACAGTGAGCCACTTGCCCTGGAAATTAGTAAATAATGGAGCCACTTTCCCTAGGTTTACTCCAGACTTTACCTCTTCCTGGGTCATCCGTGAGCTGACACTGGTCACTGCAGCAGACCTAGAATTCCACTTCACACTCAACGTGACCCTCCCTCACCACATGCTGCCCTTGTGTGCAGAGGTGGTTCCAGGTCCCAGCTGGGAGGAGTCCTTTTGGAGGCTTACTGTCTTTTTTGTCAGGTAAACAACTACCTTTCCCATCCTCCTTTTCAGGTAGAGTAGTAAAGTCATGTTGCAGACTTACTTGGAAATACAAAGTGCCCGAGTGTAAGAATGGACAGGCAGTTTTATTGCTTTGAGTTCTGGCATATGACCAGAGACAAGGCAGTAATAGGATCTGTAGTAAGATTTTAGGAAACTGCCTGAGAGGACTGTAGGATGTAGTTCATGGTTGTGTTCCACATGCCTTCTTGGCAGCCACAGTGGCAGATCTGAGAGCTGATAGTCTTACTAGCTCAGCCCAGTGACTGTTTGACATTACAAGACCACAATGATTCCCTTAATAGTAACTTTATTTGGAAAATACTTTTAAACATTGAATTGATATATCAACGTTATGAATATGCACATTAAAAAAAAACTGAGTGCTTTTTTTAATCTTTAAGAAATATCAAAAATTACATCATTTAATATATTTATTGAAATGTCTCATCATATCTGTAGCTGTTTTCTGGGCTTTATTCACCATTGTTCTATAGTGGAAAAAAGTCTTTGTTTTGGGTTTTGGGGGTATTTTTTGTTTGTTTATTATTGTTGAAATAGTCTTATTATGTTGCCCAAACTGGACTCAAGCAATCCTCCTGCCTCAGCTTCTGAGTAGCTAGAATTGCAGCCGTGTTCTACTCTGCCTGGCTAGGGTGGGTCTTCTTCATGCTCTTCAGAGCCAGGCAGTAATGAATGTCATTGTTTCCTCCTCAGTTTGTCCCTGCTGGGTGTGATTTTAATAGCCTTCCAACAAGCACAGTACATTTTGATGGAATTCATGAAAACAAGACAGAGGCAAAATGGCAGCTCCTCTTCCCAGCAGAACGGTGATCCAGTGGATATGATCAGCTCCCATTCTCACAAGTAAGCAGCCTCCCCTGTGTGCTGAGGGTAGGTTCATACTGCTCATTTTTGATTCCTCTCATGGTAATAGAGGTTTTTATCATACTTTTATAGCTAGTGCGAACAGCTAAGAACATTATTTTCTTAGACAGTCTTCTTGTGAGGGCGTGGTTCATGGGTGGCCTCGTCAATAGTAAACCCATGGGGCCTTGAACCACTCAGTGCCTGGCACCGATTGCTCCCAGCCTTGTGTATTAGAAACAGAAGTGAAGTTTGGTTTACTTTGCATTCATACTAAATGTATTTCTTCTTATATTCAGAAGCACTTGCAAGAACTTCCTCGACACATACAGCCCATCTGATAAAGGCAGAGGGAAGAGCTGCCTTCCGGTGGGCCCACCCCTGAGCAGGCTCCAGAACGCTGCCAAGAGGAGCCCGGCCACCTACAGTCATTCTCAGAAGAAGCATAAGTGCTCCTTCTACTACAGCAAACAGAAACCCAGTGCGTCTACGGCCAGCAGTGCCAACATTACCACTGAGGAGAAGCAGACTGTGACCCTGGCAAGCTCCCTGCCTGCGGCCAAGCAAGACATTTGCACTAATGTCCTCAGTGAGAACTGGGTCAGCCTCAGATATGCCAGTGGTGTGAATGGCAGCTTGCAGAAGAATTTAACCCTCCCCAAAAATGTACTGAGCAAAGAGGAAAGCTCACTGAAAAACCCAGTTGTCAATAATACTTCTTCAGAATGTAGTATGAAGGAAGGACTGCAGACATGTATGTTTCCTAAGGAAACTGACATCAACCTTTCAGAAAATGTGGCTGAGCTCCAAGAACAAGAGCCCTGTCCACAGAAGACTTCTAAGAAGCCACCTGAAAGTACTTTGCCCAAAACCCCACCTCAGTACCCTCAGTCAGACTTGCCAGAAGTTTCCAGGAAACATGGTAATCTTGGTCTCTCCATGGTGGTTTTCCTTTGGTGTCTTGTCTGTTCCCAGTGAGGTTTGGTCTTCCCTGTAACCTTAAGAGCAGTGTGGTGCTATCCCCTCCCCTTCTTCTCCCTCTCCCGATCTCTTTCTTTCTTTCTCTTCAGATTCTTGTCTGACTTACCACAGGACTGTTCAGTCATCCTCCCAAGTCCACAGGGGAAAAGCTTCTGTGCCCACCTGTGACCTTTGATTTTAATTGTGGAAGCCGAGTGCATTGGTGCACAATTTTAGCAAGGCATAAATATTGAAATTCAAATGCAAGTTTTAACACAAGGCACCTGTTTTGTAGAATGCTGCAGCTAAGTATTTCAAATTTAGAACAAAGTGAGGTGTTAATATCATATGTCACTGTTGGGAGAATACTGATATATTTCTAATTATTCTCAGCTTCAGGCTTTTTTTTTTTTTAAAAAAAAGTAGTCACCCTATGCAAGGTTCCTAACTAAACAGATCTATACTAACTTTTCTTCCTTCTTTCCTTCCTTCCTTCCTTCCTTCCTTCCTTTCTTTCTTTCTTTCTTTTCTTTCTTTGTTATTGTTTCTTAAATCTTTCATATTCTTGGTTTTTTTGAGACAGGTTTCTCTGTGTTGCCCTGGCTATCCTGGAACTCACTCTGTAGACCAGGTTGGTCTTGAACTCAGAGACCCGCCTACCTCTGCCTTCTGGGGCTTAGATTAAAGGCGTGTGCCGCCATCACACAGTTTCACCAACTTTTCTAATAGCTGCAGCATCTCCTGTTCCCTGGCCTTGCTTCTTTAGTAGCATCTCTTATGGAAAGAAATACAGATGCTTTCAATGTGACAGATGCCATTGACAAAAGGAGGGAGTCATCAGGGTAGCCTAGTCGATACCTCAGCCTCTGGCAGAAGGGCCTGCACTACCTGGTCCCTGGCCTCCTCCCTTTTCTCTCTCTGACCAATATATTAGATCATTCCTGTACCTGGTGGGGAAACTGTCTGTTTCTTTGTTTAGATAGGATCTCATTAGGTAGCCCTGGCGGCCTGGAACTGTGTAGACCAAGCTGACAGTCACATAGATCCACCTGGCTCAGCCTCCTGAGTACTGCAATCACAGGCATGTGCTCCAATACCAGCCAGGCTTTGATCTTAGCATTTAGCTACTAGTACTTGTTGGCTAGCGTCATGTTACTGCAGTGAAGTATCTCTCAGACAGTGAACTTGCAGAGAAAGATTTACTTAGGGCAAAGTTCAGGAGCTTCTAGTCCAAAGTCAAGTGGCCTGTTGTCTTAGCATCTGATTGGGGTTCAGCCAGCAAGGTAGAAAGCATGCCTCAGAAGAATACACCCACATCAGGGGCCAGGAAACAGAAAAGGAAGTGTAGGGGGAGGAGATCGAGTCTCAGCACCCACTTGGAGGGCGCACTCCAGTGATCTGAGCACCTCTCAGGAGGCCTACCCCCTAAATATCTCACTGCCCCTCCCAGTGGCCAGCCTGGGGGCTGAGGCCCAGTTCAAACCATGCAAATCTCATTACTGTCACTTGTTGATACTGAAGCAAAGGTATGGAAAGCTCTAAGCTAATTCCAGAGAGCTTTATACATTTGACACAATCCTTAAGTGGAACTTTGACTATTCCATAAAGACTATTCTGGTGTACAAAAATAGTTGGGGTTCTCTGAAAGGAACATGCACTGTAATTTGAGTTGCTGGGCAACCATCCCCTCTGTCTACCATTAGGATGTCCCCATCAATGGCTCTGTGTCTACTAAGTAGTAGATTAAACACCAGTCGCTCCCTCTCACTATCTTCTTTGTCTGATTGTGACTACATTAGATTTCCCTTTTTGCCTGGCTTCATTTAGTATAAAGGTTCCTCAGGCTGTGTCTTTTAACCAGGATTTTAATCCCACTTTTAAAAAAATCATCTTAGATGTTGGGTTTGGCAGTGCTAAATGTAGCCCCACTGTATAGTTTTCCATTCCTCCGTTGGTTTCCATTCCTCCTTTGGAATACTGTAAATGATGACAACACAGTAATGTCAGTGACCCAACCCCTCTTTAAAGATCGGAGAACTTTTATGTAAGTATATTTTCACTTGTAAACAAAGTCAGTTTCTGGAGAATTGTGGTTATAAAATAATTGTGCCTAAATCTCATTAAATTAAATGGAAAAAAAACCACACATTTAACTATGGAGAATAAGAATGGACAAATACTATAAACTGAATTTTGTTATTATTATTATTTATTCAAGGAAATAACCAGCAAGTGCCTGTCAAGGATGAAGTAGACAGCTTTGAGACTGTGAAAGCAGCTGATGCAAAGCTGTCTTCAGTAAAGAAGACTCAGAGGGCATCTCCAGAAGATATGTGTTCTGAGAAGCAGGACATACCTTCAGCAGAGGTCTGTATACCCTGTTCTCTGTCCTATTAAAAAGAGCGTAGCACACACTGCAGGCAGACACACTACAGGCAGACAGGACAGATATCTCTGATAAGCATGGTTCTTTCTCTGTAGATGATAGTAAAGGTTTGATGTGATTGCTCAGAAAGTTTTATCTTCTGGTTGTATGGGTGATAGTACAATGATTTGTAGTAAACCCAGGTCGATTTTAGTCTCTAGGAGAACTAATCATAAGCATTGGGTTGATTCCTAGTGAAAGTAGTAGAGTAAACTGGCCCAGAACCTGTTCCATCTAGTTAGTAGTGATACCTCTTCCTCAAAGCAGCCTGGATGAATTGCTTATCTATTCTTGTCCTGTAGCTATTGTCCTCTTTCTTTTCCCTAGAATGTTAGAAAAGTTATTATTAATGTAATAGAAGAAAATTTTCCTGCAATGAGGGAAGAATTCAATTTGTAGATGACAGTGGCCTGCTCTGTAGGTCTGAGAACATTGATGCAATAATGTTCAAAGCAATAATAGGCAAAGGCGCATTCTACATGATTTTTGAAATGTGAGGTGTAAAGAGTTGGCCTAGAGCAAGGAACACAAGAAACACAAATTTCAGCTTGCTTTCAGACGTCTCTATAGGATCAAATAATGTCAGAAAATGGTTGCAGTAATTCCCAACCCCAGTAATCCCATCCAAAACCCACACAGTCCAGTTATTATTATAAGTGATAAGCCTAGATTGGGCAGATCTAGCACTGTACTAACTTATTCCTCAGCTATGAGACCGTTTGCTACCTACAGTTCTCTTGGCCGCATGGTTCTGTTCTGTCTCCGCTTCTTCCTCTTCCTCTATCCCCTCTCCTTCCCTTCCCTTACTTCTCTCCCTGCCTGCCCCCTCCCCCCCCCCAACTCTCCCAGACCTCCCTTCTACCTTCCCCTCCACTGCCTAGTCACAGGCTCTAGCCTTTACTGACAATACATGGGAGAAAGTTCACATGAGAGCCAGAGTATGTGATCGACTGCTAGGTCCACCCCTCTTGAAGAAGGGAATTAACATCAGAATTAAAACAGCATCAGGCAGTGGTGGTGCACGCCTTTAATCCCAGCACCTGGGAGGCAGAGACAGGTGGATTTCTGAGTTCGAGGCCAGCCTGGTCTACAGAGTGAGTTCCAGGACAGCCAGGGCTATACAGAGAAATCCTGTCTCAAAAAAACCAAAACCAAAACAAAACAAACAGCATCAGTACAGCTCACAACAGAAAATATTGGTGCAGTATCATTGAGAGAATGAAAATGTGAGCAAACAATATTTGTCAAGTTGAGATGCAAATACAGCAGATAGTTTTAAATGAAAATGAACCTGTAAACTTGTCCTGAGAAATCAGGTTAATGAAAACCCACCAAGTAGAAATGAAGAGTCAGGGTTGCAGAAGCTACATTAAAGGTCTGTTATTGACATCGGCTTATTTTATATCCAGAACTAAAACTGAACAGCAACAATAAAGCCAGATTGCAAAACCCTAGTAGATATAGTAATATCTAAAAGACATTACTGAAGATATAGTAATATCTAAAAATGTATAGAAGGTGGGGATGATCAAAGGCAGGTGGAAGTAAAGTTTTAACTGTGATCATTACAGTTAGAGGGCAGTCTTGTGTGTGGGCCTGTCCGTCTGTCTGTCCCTGTGGCACTGGGGGTCAAACCCAGAACCTATGGATGATAAGTACCACTAGGATACATCCCAGCAGTCTTATTCTTAACCTTCTTATTGTTTTGTTTTGGAAACAGGGTCTCTCTCTACATAGCTCTGGCTATTCTGAAACTCACTATGTAGACCAGGCTGGCCTCAAACTCACAGTGGTCCTCTTGCCTCTGCCTCTTGAGTGTTGGGGTTAAAGGCATATTCCACAATGTCTTTAATGAACTAATGTATAATGCAGAAAAAAAAGTTATAAAGTTGGTAATTCCTTTGGTTCTACTTTGGTTACTTTAAAAAATTAGATTCATATAAAATTGGACTGATCTAAAAGTAACTCATCATCTTAATGTCACCCTGTCCATTACCTGTTCTGTAACCTTTATGTATGTGTAAGCCTACACATCTATCTCATGGAGAAATATTCAGAAGAAAGGTTTATGAAATAGTCAGTGAGCCTGGTTATTTCTGTATTCTAGACTGTTCTATATTATTTAAACTTTACATAACAAGCATGACTCTTGATTAAATTAAATGGAAGTACTGCAAGCTAAGTAAACCATGGACATTCCAAAGTGGGTTGAGAAAGGTACAGGAACTTGGATGTAATCAAGCCATCAAGACTAATAATACTGGGCTCCAGGGTTCTGGAAAGCCACGGACGGGATGGCATCTTCTTGTACAGGTATAGCACATAGAAAGGTCAAAGAAGGCAGGCAGCAAGCACTGCGGAACCTCCAAGAGGACCCACCAGGGCAGACAGCTGCTAGTGTCTAGGGAGCCCATCTGGTTGAAAGGCAGGCACCCACAGGGAAGCATGGGCAGGAAGGCCCTTGGGCTCTCGATATTGGGACTGCCAGACAGGAGTTAGGAATAGGGGTTTACCCCTACGGATCTGGACCTGAAGCAGCCTGACTTTATTACTCAAAGTTCTCTACACACACACAAGCACACATGCATTATGTATGTATGTATGTATACATATGTATGCATTATGAATATATATGAACTAATAAAATGAAGATTATTAATAAACATACATATATATGTATACACACATACATAGTATATGCTTATATTTATATTTAGACTGACTTACCAGATGTGGTCTATATCGTCCAACAAAGGCTGTTTCACAGTCAAAGTCTGAGAATCCTGGAGTTGTTTAGTCCATGAGACTGAATGTCTCTGCAGTCCCAGTCTGGTGCTGAAGTCCCAGAAGATTCCTCAACAGCTGCTGGTTTTCAGTCTGTGTTGGAATCCTGAAGGAGTTGGATTTAATACTGGGTACAACATCTGGATAGACAAACTCACCAGCAAGATTGACAGCAAGAGCTTCCGTTCTCTAAGTCCTTTTATGTGGGCTGCCATTGTATGGCCCAGATTTAGGGTACTGTTCCTACATAAGGGGTTCCAATCAAGAAAATCCCTTACAGGTGTGCCCAACTTCTGGGGTTTCAGTTGATCCCAGAGGTAGGTCAGGGTGACAGTCAAGATCAGCCATCACACACCTCTACAGATGTGGGTCAGGGTGACAATCAAGATCAGCTGTCACACATCTCTACAGCATGAGCAAAGGTGTAACCTGAGTCTGAATGCTGTGTGATGTTGGGGTGCATGTAAGGCAGAGGAACAGAGATTCGGGAAGGTACACATTTAGGATAGAGAATTGGTGAAATCAGGAGATGAGCATGGAGCCAATGACACCAAGGTTCCCGTGATCTCATGCTGCTGGCTTTCTCTGCCACACACATGTACCAGAACCCCAAGTCTTGCCTACTCCTTAGACCAGATGAGCCTTGTGTATGTATGAGGGTTTTTGTTTGTTTTAATTTGGTATTTTCTTCCATTCATCTCAACCATCAAATCATTTGAGGGCTTCACTGGCCCCTGATCAATCCTTTGCTTGCATACACTCTGGGTCTGTGCAACTGTCCATCTGCATGTAGTGTTGGCAGCTTGCTTAGCAGGCTGTCAGACTAAAGGTTTGGGGCATTCAGAAAATAGACTTTGGAACCCAAGGATGTGCTCTTGGTTGCAAGGTAGATAGATATTCTGGCACCATTATGTGTCTGACCTTGTCATTGCCTTGGTGTTTCCGTGTCCTGATTCTGTGGGTTTGTTCCTTCAGGTCAGTGGAAGCTCTCCGCACCACACTATCCATTAGAGAGAGTCACTCAGCAGAGAGCACACCCCCTCAGTGAGCACAGTGTGCGTGCAGTTTGCTAGTTTCTTTTTCTTGCTCATTCCTAGGACCTAACTTCATAGCTTGGAAGACTCTGTAAATCTGTTGTACACAGATAATGTTCCTCTTGCTCTCTCTATTGGCAAGGAGAGGTGAAGACCTGGCTTGGAAGCCATAGACTAAATTTAAATCTTAGCTCTGGGTCTTTATTTTTTCTTAAGTGTTTTGTTGTTTATTTTTGTTTTGTTTTTTTAAAGGCAAGCAATTTATGATTACAGAAACATAAAGAAAAGGGAAAAATATGTAGTGTACATCTAAAATGTAATGTTTTTGAATGAGATTTTTAGCCTTTTTTTTTTTTAGTGTAAGAGTAATTAGTTAAAAGAGTAACTATTATTATTGCATATATATGGAAGTTATAATCCTGATTTTCTCATGTGGTTGAGTACTGAGTGGGAAACTGCTACTCCATCATCCTCCTGCAGGCTGCATTTCCTTCCCCTTCACCTCATAAGTAACTCTGATGGAATGACTGTAGTTCCGACTCCCATGATGGTTGTGAGCAGGACTGACTAGTTCAGCTTCCTCGGTGCTCTCAGACAACCTTCCAGGAGGCTGCCTCCTGTTGACTGTCACCTGGGTGGCATTTGAATGAGCTGGCCTCATTCTCCCTGAAGCATCATTTGTTCCAACAGTCTTCTGTTGTTGGGCTCAGGGTCCGTACATGCTCATGCCCTACCACTGAGCCATACCCCTAGGCCATGTTAGCAAAATAGTGGGCATGTGATAGATGAACTATAGTGTTTAGTTTGGGGGTGATGGTGTTTGGTGATGGGAATTGGATCTAGGCCTACTTCTGGGTAGAAACAGTTGTATTTGAGTTATGTTTGTGTTTTATCTAGGGAAAGATGAACATTTTTCTCCACTTTGTATGTGTATTAAATTTAGTGGGAGAGGGAAGTTTTTTTAATCATCCATCCAAAATCTCACCATTGGAAACAAACTCTAAATTAAATAGGCAGGCACTGTTCCAGTATTCTGCTGCCCAGCCATGACCTGGTATTTGTGAATGTAGACATGCTATTTATAAATACGCTTGCCAGGCAGGGGTGGTGCATGCCTTTAATCCCAGCACTTGGGAGGCAGAGGCAGGCGGATTTCTGAGTTCGAGGCCAGCCTGGTCTACAGAGTGAGTTCCAGGACAGCCAGAGCTACACAGAGAAACCCTGTCTCAAAAAACAAAACAAAACAAAAACCTACATAAATACACTTGCTTTTTAAAAAAACATACAAGATACAAGCTATCTACACTGCTCTTATCTAAGCACATTGTAGTATGAAATATTCTGGATAAACTCGTCTTTTTTTCATCTTTTCTGTTTCTTCCTCAAAGTTGATATCCTTTGGCTACTTTGTATTGCATGTCTGTCTGTCTGTCTGTCTCTCTGCTTTCATGAAAGCTTCAGGACTCTTTCTCCATCTTTCTTCCATCAATCCCCTCCTCTCCCACGGTGTAATAGAGACTTAGCTCACGGACACTTGTGCATCCTCCTGGCCTTTTCCCAGCTTGCCCGCCTCCTCCTTAGGAGACCCTTTTCAGCAGAACGCGGTTGTCTCTGGCTTGCTCTTGCTCTTGCTCTTGGGTCCCTGATGGACGCCCTGCCCACTTGTATGGCAGCTGCTTGTTCCTGATTCTGGAACCCCTCTCTGCTGTTGCTTGGTTAGCTCTCACTTCCCAAGTCAAAGGCCCCTCATGCACTGTGCCCTCTGTCCTTTGACTTCCTGCTTGTGCCCTAACCCTGGCAAGTGGCTCATGGGCTGTGCTTCTCAGACATCTCACTTGGCTCTGAGTCCCCCATGCCTGCATTCCCCTTTCCACCCCATCCCCATAGACTGTGTCATGCTTTAGACCCTGCCTCCTTCTGCTCAGCCATCCTCTGGCTTGTACAAGCTGACAGTTCCAGCCATGCTGATTTCAGAAAGGCAGACAAATGTTAGTGACCACTGACCAGCCTCCACTCTCTGACCCCACTTCAAGACCAACGCTTGACCTGGGCTTGTGCTTGGACAGCAAGGGTTCAGTACTTGGGTGCTTTGTTGGCTTTGTTGGTTCTTACAGACAAGTGGGGGACACCGACAAAGCACCTCAAGCAGCAGTTAGTGAAAAAAACAAAACAAAACAAAACAAAACAAAAAACCACATGAGTGTGTGGGAGCCATTTTTCTGCCCAAGCAGTCTCTCCTGTGCTTGTTTACCATCAGACTAGAGCCCCAAAGAATGGGTCTTTCTGTGTGGGACTTAGAATTTTTTAAAACACAGGGTTTTTAAAAGATCACTTATTTAATATGGAAGGGTTAAACGAATATAAACAGAAAGCAAAATTCCATGGTCCCACTGCCTGTGTGACTGAAGCTCCCTGCCATTGCTAGGGCTTCTCTTCGTGTTACAGATGCAGGAGGTTCTGATATCCTGACTTAGGACCAGTAGGGAATTGAACATTAAGCTTCTCTCCTTCTCCTTCCAAGTCCCGTTAGCCAAATGTCTGTTAGCCTGCCAAGGTTTCTCCTCTGATCTCTGGGCCACCATTCTGAAAAGGATGGTGAAATGAGCAAATCTTTGCTTTTTTTCACAAAAGAAGTCTTAACCAATAGAAAAGTTCTGGTCCAGGGATACACCTCTGGTCTGGGGTTACCTTTGTACTTGTGGGTCTCTCGAACCTGTGAAGTCCATGGAGGAGGCAAGTCCTTCTGAGCAGCAGCAGTGCTGATAAACCTGAGTCTCTGTGCATCTGCTCTGCTTTAGAGGGGAGGGAGGAAGAGAGAGGGGGGTGGGAAGGAGCGAGGGAGGGAGGGAGGGGAGGAAAAGGCACATACCCTAGAAGATGGGGAAGATGCCTTAAAAGACCTTAAGGCAAGGGACCATCCCACTGTCACCAACTGAGCCTATGTATAGACCACACCTGACAAAGTTTTAGATATATGTATATGTAGCACATGTACCTGTAACTGTCAGTATGTTGCCCACTGGATTAAGTTCTTCATAGACACATTTGCACATGTAGGATGTTCTGACTTTATTTAACCAAGAAGTTGTGCCTGGTTTGGAGCACTCTCTGGTGGTCTGGCTATTCACAAAACATTCATCTCAAATGAATTAGAGCAGAGACAACTCATGCCTTCCTGGGTTATTCTGATTTTGCTTGAGCAGTTGATTCAGTGAGTTACAGATACTAAATGACCAAGTGGAGACAGGAGGTTTGCCACAGCCACCTGTATATCACTGGCAGATCTTTCCCCTCTCAGCCCCTTGGGGGTTTTGTAAGCAACAACTACTTTTTCTTCTCTGACTGCCAAACATGAGCAAGCAAGCAGAGAAACAAGGGGAATGAGAACAAAGCAGAGCCAGAGAAAGGCAGGTCTCCGGTCTCCAGAGCTGAGATGTTCGGGATGCAGATAATTGGTCCTCAAAAACTAAAGGCAGTCACGAGTTCCTCTTCAGATAGTCTCTTGAAACCCCAAATGTTTCCTTTTTCCTCTTCAGCAGGAAGATCCTTACAGGAAGAGGAAGCTTCAGGAGAAAAGAGAAGGAAGCACACAAACCCTCAATTGGAATAAAGCTCGAACATGTAGAAAAAACAAGAAAAAGGCCTCTGCCCAGACCTCCAGGTATGCCACTTCTGCAGCACCTTCCCAGTTCAATCCAGATCTCCATTTTACAATAATCTTTCCTCTCTGTCAGCTTAGGTGGGCAAACAACATAGGGCAGTGTGGTATTCAGACTGAAAGGTATTTGCTGAATCAATAGAGTTTCTCATTGTAATTTTACTTGTTAAAAATAGTGTAACATGACCTTTTAAGGCTTATATTTTTATCTGCCCCTTATAAAATGCTAAAAGCTGTAGGAAATGTCAGAGAAAAGACCTAAGCTGTCCCTTATTACATGTTACCTATGACGTTGGGCACTATGCCTTAGGACCCCTGCTGCTTGGAGACACTATCTTCTAAGACTTTCATTTCTTTACCTGGAAGACTAGGGAACTAAACAGTGTTTGTGGAAGCTCTGTGTTGATGGGATTCAAAAGGTAATCCCTAAATCTAGTGTTCTGTAAGGTTCGCAACTTGAAGATTTCTTTTTAACCAGATGAGCAAAGTGTCCCTTGAGTTCTAGTTTTTCATCTTTGATTCCCAGCATAGCACACATGTGTTGGAGCCTCTAATAGGCATGTTCTCCTTCCTGTCCTTATGTACAGTCAGGCTTTTCCAGTTCCCCAGTTCTCCCACCTGCAGGATGCCCCCTGCCCTGCTCCAGTTTTCTATAGAAAACTCCATTCCAAGATCCTCACACCTGTCCTCAGCAGTCTGTAGACAGCATGAAAGCCAAGGCAGGAGCCTTCTCTCCCTCATGCAGGCTTTTCTTTTGAATCCTGGCATCCAGAGGCATCACCACCTTGTGAGCTTGGTTAGGTACTCCAACATGCTGTTTATAAGGTCCTCCAGCCCTTGCACATTTGAGTGGGTGTGAGGTTCCACTGTGTTATAATTGATCATTCTGAGGGCTCAGAGCACCAGGAAGGCTGTCACCAAGCTCAGCACTGGAGGAGCTGTCACCGAGCTCAGAGCCCATGGTTCAGCATTGTCATAGCTCCTCCCGGGTCCTAGTCTGTGTTTCTGGAAGGCAGTTCCAGGGCAGCTGTCAGGCTCTGATTCATACCTAATTCACACAAAGCAGTCAGCGCGGTGGAAATTAACCTGTTACATACCACACCGTGGTTATTTATTTGAGAGTTGGAGTGCAATATTGTGTATAAAGGAAACCACTGGGCCTTTTTGTGCTCTCCTGTATGTATTTTCATAAGTTTTACTCATCACTTTAACATACTATGTTTTCCTAAAGAGGAACATATAGAAATATAAGAGTACAACTTCACCAAGTAATCTTAGGAACCTTCTTAAAGCACACTTCTGAGATCCAAGCAAATAATCCAGTTGTTTAAAAGTAACTAGCAAGTAGTCTGCGTCTGCTCATAATTGAGAACATGGGAGATATAGGCAAGCGCTGCAGGACTGTATCTCTGGGTGCCTGTTCTATTCACATCTTTCTGCCTTGTTCAGAAGCCAGTGACATCCCTCTCTGTATCTCCCATGTCTGGGCTGCTTTCTTGTCATCCCACATGCCTCACACAGGCACTGCCATAACTTGTGCAGAGAACTGTCTCATTTCTCACACATGCTTCTATGTTTTCTTTAATTAAAAAAAGTGTTGGTGTATGCACATGTCAGTATTTAGTGGGAGTACATGTTAATGTGGGTGTGTGTGCACACATGTGGGTATGTGGTGGGAGTACATGTTAACGTGGGTGTGTGTGCACACATGTGGGTATGTGGTGGGAGTACATGTTACAGGGG
>JADRCH010000009.1:6761845-6834824 GCA_019843965.1 Rhynchomys soricoides
GTGTGTGCACACATGTGGGTATGTGGTGGGAGTACATGTTACAGGGGTGTGTGCACACATGTGGAGTTCAGAGGCTGATCTCAGGTGTCTTCCTCAATCACTTCTCTTTTTTATATTTTGAGACCATTTCTCACTGAACCTGGATAGTTCATCTGCCAGGCCAGTGAGCTCTAGAAATCCTCCTGTCTCTGCTGCTTCAGTTCTGGGTTTAAAGGCTGCTGTTTCTAGTTTTTTACATGTGTGTCAGGGATGGAATTCTGGTTTCCATGCTTACATACTGAGCATTTTATCAAGGGAGCAGTCTTCCCAGCCCGTGCATTTGTATATTTCCAATTAGAAAATAGTATTCTAATTATTTCCTTGAGGAGTTTGTGGCCCCATAGCAGGGGTGTGGTTTAGCTTATGGGGCAAGAGCCTTATTCGTACTGACTGCACCTTCACAAGTGTGCCACGTAGGGCAAAGTCAGCAATTGCCAAGCACAGGTTTGCAAATGAGGAAGAATACATTTCAATGAACACTCAGACCTTCATGAGACACAAAGCAGCAGCTTTACACACTGAAAATGCAGGAAAACAGGCCAGGAGCCCTGGTTCTACTCCTGAACTTCCAGGCAACTCTGAACAACTCTGTGGTATCTGTTCTTCTCACTGTAAAATATGAAAATAGATTAAATATCCCTGAATACATTCTAATTAAAAATGGTAACCTCTTTTGGGGATGCAGGAATGCAAAAAAATTGAACTATGTGCTTGTGTGTGCTAAGCGTAGTTCTGCCACTGAGCCACACCTCTGTCTCCCACATCTTTTAGGGGCCTTTCTTGCTCATCTTTGTCCTACAGGATGCAGGGAGGAAGCCTTTCTCAGATTGTGATTTTTACCTGCCCTGTCTCAAGCAGAAAGTGTGTCTGTAATGAGAGAGATGTGCTCTTTCTCACAGCTCTCCCAGGCCTTCTGAGCAGAGCGAACAGAGGCTTGTCTGCAGTGACGTCAGAAGCTGGTGTGCCCAGGACAGCGCTGGGGAGACGTGTAAAGTTGGCACAGAAATTGCGGGCAGCTCCCCTGTACGGAGAGAGGAGGGTATGTAGCACAGAGCTATCAGTGGTGTCCTTGTGATCTGTTCTTTGAGCTTTTGAGAAATGTCATTTCAACTGTGGTTTTACAGGCCATGTAGATGTTGGCCACTCCAAGACAAGGTTGTCAGGGTTAGATCAGAAAGCACACTCCCTTTTGAGCCCGAACATGGTTACTATCCCTGAGGTCTGTCCATTCTCAACTGTCTTTGAGCAGACTGTTGAAGGTACAGGACCAGTGTGCACAGGCCTTAGCAGGGCCCCTTGGGAAAAGGCAGATAGGTAGGGCAGGATGCCCCACTTTTGAACTGGTGATTTCTGCATGGCTCTGTAGTTTCTGGATCAGTCTGCTGGTACACCAGGGGTATACTGGTCAGTGTCCCAGGACTGGGAGCTATGGGGACACCAATACCAGAACCAGTGTAGGAGGGAGGACAAGGGGACAGGAGGCCACTGATGGTGGCAGTCGGAGTATAATCTGTGATCCAGTCCACACCGACTTACTAGCTCCACTGTGCACACTGGACGCCAAGGCAACGGTCTTTATCCCTCTTCCTTGGTGATCCCCTTGAAAGATGGGGTTGCTCTTCAGGCTCAACTGGGCATCAGTAATCAGCAATATTTTGAAACCTGAAATAAACATTTTAATAATAAAGGGGGGGCATTATAAGTCTCTCATCTATTCAGTAGAATAGACTCAATTTTCTTAGTAGAAATCTTGTTATTTCTAGAACCATTTGCATGTAATTCAGCCTGTTTTGCAGTTTGAGGCTCAGATCCCATGCTAGGAGGAAGTGCTCCTCCTCTGCTGAGCTCCACGGAGCCCTGGAACCATTCTTAAATGAAGGTTCTGCCTGTTCCTGCTGTCTGTCTGCAGGCAAACCAGATTTAGCTTGTGTACTGCTGTTCCCTCAAGTCCTGTGGTCATTTTTCACTAGCTGAGCAGAGGTGTAGACTGAACACACCCTGCCCTCCTTACCCCCTTGTCCACTTGCTCCCATGGCACTAGTGGGAACTGCCCTGGTGCAGCACAGCCCCTCTTCTGCCTCTCCAGACAGTTACTACCAGAAGTCTGAGAAGAAGTGTGCACACAAGTTTTGCTCGGACTCTAGCTCTGACTGTGGCAGCTCCTCTGGCAGTGTGCGGGCCAGCCGGGGCAGCTGGGGCAGCTGGAGCAGTAGCAGCTCTGACTGTGACAGGAGGCCAGTGGTGGACGTACAGCCATTCCTGCCACCTGGTGAGTCAGAGGCCCATCCTGCCTGCGGCCAATGCAGAGCTACCTTGCAGGGGCAGCCGCTCTGCGACTTTCAGGCTTGCCTTGCCTTGCTCAGGCTGTCTGCTTAGCTCTCCTCCTCTCTCCTCCCAGTCTCCATTGTACTGGTACTGCTCCATTTCTGTCTTTGAAACACTTCAAAGACCTGAGCAATGCACATCTTTTTTATTGTACTAAATTATTCCACAGAACTGACTGCTTTTAACCATTTTAAATGTACAGAGTGGTGGCATAAAGCACGTTCATTCATACTGTACTGCCATCGCCACCAGAACTCTTCATCCTGAGACACTGTGCCCATTAAGTAGTAACTCCTGTTCCTCTCCAGGCCCCTGCTTACCTGCTTCTGCTCTCTGCCCCTAACATATGACTGCCTGGGTATCTCAAATACTTAAGTCATGAATGATTGTAGACATGCATGATTGTTGAATGTGGTTTTCCTGTATGGAGATCATGGATGATTGTGACCCATGTATGATTGTCTTTGTGTGGAACAGAAATGATTTTGGATTATGCTGTTGGTCATTGTATGTGGGTCAGATAGGATTATTTTTCTGCTGAAAGATCGATTTCACCCAGTGACATCCTCAGGACTCATCTCTGTTACAGAACATGTCAGCTCCCTTCCTCGTCAAGGGTTAATGACATTCCATTATTTATGCAAGTGTAATATGTTTGCTTTTACTTTTGGGCTATTGTGAATATGAATAATGCTGTTATTGGCACATATCCTCCCTTATTTTTGAGAATTTAGTGGCGAGATCAATCATGATTATATTCCTGTCTCCTGGAATTAATATCTTTTTCCCAAGTTTACTGTTTCACAGTTTTTGTTGTTATGGTAGTATTACATTTATTTGTTATTAAGCGTGTGCATGCCTGTGTGTGAGTGTGAGTGTGTGTGTGTGTGTGTGCACGAGCGTGTGTGTGAGTGTGTGAGTGTGTGTGTGCACGAGCGCGTGTGAGTGTGTGAGAGTGTGTGAGTGTGTGTGAGTGTGTGAGTGTGTGTGAGTGTGTGTGCACGAGCGTGTGTGAGTGTGTGTGAGTGTGTGAGTGTGTGAGTGTGTGCGAGTGTGTGTGAGTGTGTGTGTGAGTGTGTGTGTGTGTGTGTGTGTATGTGTTGAGTGTTTGTATGCATACACATACCATGCTGCACATGTGGATGTCAGAGGACAACTTGTGGAAGTTGCCTCTCTCCTTACACCCTGTGGGCCCCAAGGATTAAACTGAGGCCATCAGATATGACAGCAAGTGCCCTCTCCCTCCCTATTCTCTCCCTCCCTCTCTCCCTCGAGAGGGAGAGAGGAAGGAGGGGGAGAGAGCTTTTTAAAGGGAAGAAACCCCTTGATTATCTACCCACTTTCCCCAGCAGAATCACTATGTTGGTTTTTTTGTGTACTTTTAGTATAATTTTTTTATGCTCATAATTCCATCAGAAACATGGAGAATTGTTTGTTCTTAGGCTGTGTAAATGAAAAAGTAGCTCATAGTAGCATTCTGGTTTTAGCTTTTTTGTTTTAATAGTCGTGTGTCAGCAGCTCATTTTGTGAAGTTTTGTTCTATACTGTAAAGGGGACATGCAGAAACTCAGTAAAGCTCATTCCATGATTCCCTGTGTATGTAGAAATGTTTTCCTTGGGCCCTGAGAAAACTGCAGGCATGTATCTGCTCCCAATCTGGATATGCACGAAAGCTCAAAGCAATACTTGCCTTGCCCCATACTGTGCACTTGTGCTGAGTGGCAGTTCACACCTGAGCCCAGTATTTCCCAGAAGCCCGGGGCACTTGCACCTATCTCCTGCCCTCCCTATTATGAATGCCTATAACAGAAGCTGGTAGACAGGTGTGGTGACCCAGCCCTGGACAGGAGCCCAACACTGGCACTCAGGGAGGCTGTTAGTGGGGATCACGACTTTCAGGCTATGATGTAAGACCTGACTCAAAACCTATAACAAAAAGCAGGGATGTGGAATGGTTCAGTGCTTAGCATGTGCAAATTTCGGGGTTCAAATTCAAATGCCAAAAGGGAAAAAATGGATGTGAGACACCAGTCCTGGGCAAGGCTCACCCGTGACTCCAGCCCGGGTCCCCAGCAAGCATCCCTTCTGTTTCCCTCCTTGCTCTCCACTCCCCCCTTCAGTATTTCTCTGATGCTCCTAAGGTTTCAGTGTCACAGATACATGCTGTGTGTCTGTTTGGTAATGTGCTTTGTGTATAAAAACGAAAGATTTTCTCAGCCTCCGTGAACAGATCGGCCCCTTCCTTGGAGAAAGCCTCAGCCTTGTGGAAACAGACTAGATGAGGGATGGGCTTTGGCCTTTGTTGGATGAGGAAGATTTTCATGGCTGGAGGCAGCCTGGTTTTCACTCACTAGTTTTGTACTTTGTTTACCAAAGGACCAAGAGTCTGCCAAGCAGTACACACATGGGGCTTGAATTGAAAACTAACTTCTAGAAAACATCGAAGGGCACTTTTGTGGGGGAAGAAAGGGTGGCATTTGAAGAATGGTAGTACAGTCTTATAGCATGGCAGGAAGGTTATAGCATGGCAGGAAGGTTATAGCATGGCAGGAAGGTTATAGCATGGCAGGAAAAAAATCCCTGAGCTCGGATACCCAACACCCACATAGAAGCTGGTGTGGTGATACCCTGGAGGGGAGGGCAAGGGCAGATACTTAGAGCTCCTGAGTTTAGCTCTGTGATTAGGGGCAGGCCCCGTCTCAAAATCCAAGATAGAAAATAACAGAAGACATCCAACTGTGACCTCTGCCGTCCTCATGCATGTGAACATACACCTGTACACACACATTAAATCCACAGTTAAAAGAATGAGTGAATGTGTGTCAGTTTAAAATGAAACCTAAGTCCCTCGTTAGGGGCTGATACGAACACCTTCTGCACCTGAACACAGAATGTGCACAGTTGAATTGAGACAACACACTCTGATAACGCCTTGCTTTTAATGCAGGAGATGGTGTTTCCCCACAGGATCTTCCTTCAGAAGCTTCCATCCCTTTGAGCCTCCCACAACATGTCTGCAACTCCACGTGAGTATTGTGGGTCCTCGCTCCTCACCGCCTCAGTGCCACGGTCTGCTTTTCTGTCAGTGAGGTGCTTCTTAGTGCTTTGCTATGTAGGCTGAAATTGGAAAAACCTTTTAAAGACAGAGAAGTCAGATCTGATTATGTTAGTAACTCAAATGAATGACCATGATCAAGGCTCATGTGGGGATTCTCTGGTTTCATTGTCTTCTCAACGATTTGGCCACACTGAGAGCCATCTGCCCTGATTCGAACTTGAATTCAGTCTGAGCACTGATAGTTCAATGCCTCCAAGGGCCTTGTATGATGCTTTCTTCATTGGATGAGAGAGAGATAGAGACAAAACAGTTGCCCCTTGGTTTCTGTACACAGTAGGTTCTAGGACTTGCACATACTCCCAACTCTGCAGAACCCTCATATGACATGGATAGTGACATGTGCCTGTCATCCTGGCATTCAGAAGACTGAGGCAGGAGGATTGTCATGAATTTGAACAGCCTGGGCTTTATACTACTAGGAACTAGACTGATTAGCCAGTATTATGTGGCAAAACCCTGTCTCAAAATAAGAACAAAATGAGAATATTTTCATAGGACTATTTGTACCAGTCCTCCTGTGTACATCACTCCAGACACTGAGAGCACTAGTGCAGTACAAATGCCTTGTGATGTAAATGTCAAACTACCTTCTTAGGGTATCATGGCAAAAGAAAAACGTGTGGATTCAGTGCCTACTCAACCTTTGTAGGTCCAATTCCACAGTACATGGTAGCTGATGTGCAGTACTTCCTCCAGATGTTTTCAGGCCACCCATGTGGAACCTGTGACGACAGAGGGCCAGCTGTACCTTTCACAATGAGAGGAATGCAGCATCAGCATGCAGGATGGCACTTTGGCTTGACACCAGGTCCTCAGGATGTCTTGTGAGAGGGCAGGTGCATGACTGTGTGAAGAAGACATGGCTTACACACAGGAAAGCTCCCTGTGAACTGTTTGTCAGAGGTAGAAAGCCACCGAGCAGTGAAGACTGCTGCTGTCTATACAGGCATATTGGAAGCTGCAGCTGACCACACGGTAGTCTAGTTGGTTTGTTTAGGCAAGATCTCATGGTATCCCTCAGCTCTTGCCTGGCTCTGTGCATCTTTAATATCTGTGTTTCTGAAGGGACTATGGTGAGACTCAAATGAGATTTGGCAACATGGTTTTTGGATTTCCTGCATGAAAGTCATGGTTTCCTGTCTTCCCTTTGCCTGCAGAGATGTGAGTGGCTTGTCTGAGTTCACAGAGTCCTCCTGTCCTGGTCTTCCTGCTACACCTGCAGGTGCTGGAGAAGAGAAAGGTGAGGCTTACTACGGCAGGCATCAACCAAGCTCTGTGCTGGGAGCTGGAGAAGGCACCTCAGGTGGGGGCCACTCCCCAACCTTGTTTGCAGGCATTAGGGCACCTGCTCTGTAGATAGACATCAGCTGCCCCAGCCAAGCATTCTGCCATCAGTGAACACCCTCAGTAGCCAAGACACAGCCAGCCAGAGATATTCCAGAGCTCTCAGCAGAGCTTCCTGCTGTACTGAACTCACTCAGTCAGAGATAAGAGAGTGCAAGAGGGTGCGTGGCCCAAGAGAAGCAGAGCTTGAGGTGGAGTGCAAGCCAGGACAGTGGGCTTCCTCTGCTCACCTGGCCCACCATGTGGGAACCCATTAACTGGGCATCAGCAGCCTAGGTGGACGGCCAGGCTCCTGAAGCAGGATTGAGGCAGAGCTGGTCACTAGCTCCCCACACCTGCAATTGGGTAAGACAATGGAAACTGAGATGGCCAGAAGAAACCTTGCTTCCCACTGGGGCCTCCAGCGAGGAGTCTCACTCTCCCTCCCTCTCTCTCTCTCGCTCTCTCTCGCTCTCTCTCTCTCTGTTTTCTCTGGCATCCTGTTTTGTTCTGGGGCTCTTCTAAATCAGGACCAGGAATCATGGTGTGACGTGCCTGAATTTTTATCTTCGTGGCAGCATTAGGTTTTACATACACACTTGTTTCTGTGCGTAGAAATTCTACGCACAGAATGCTGTTCAGAGGGACGAGGAGAGTTCCAGGTCAGCTTGAGCTACACAGCAAGACAAAAGCTTGTACCCATTGGAGAGTAAGGAGGAAAGACTAAGGCTCTGGGCCATCTTGCAAATGTTCAGAACTTGTCAGATTGTTAGTGAACTAGACCCAGTCATTAATGCATACAACACAAATGTTTCCAATGAAAGAACATGCAGAATTCAGCCATTTCTACTTTGCCAAGCCAAGGTTTGGATGAAAGTTTGGCTGGTTTACTGTCATTTCTGTGAGCTAATAGAGGGTAGAATTTAGTTAATCCTACCCTCTATTAAAAAACACCACCACACTGCAGATCCTCGGGGCTAGCAGAGCTCAGCAGAGGAGCACCTGCTTGGTAAGCACAAGGCTCTGGGTTCCATCCCCACCACCAAAAGCTGGATCTCCCTCGGTGTCTGCTACTCTGCTTTTGTTCTGTCTGCTAGAGTTTCTGTGAAACCTGGTGTCCCAGTCTGGGTTTACATGTGTGTTTCAGATGTCCTTACCTGCTACCCACTAAGAATCTACGATTACTCTTTTGTTAATCACCTCTTGCACTGCTTGGCCGAGTCCTAATGAAGTCACTTGTCCCCTGGTCTGCTGTGCATGGACACTGCCCTGCCCACTTTGCTCTCCTCTATCTCTCCTCTTGCCCCTGTCCTGCAAAAATGCCTGGTATTTGACTTCCATTAGGTAACTGCCTTGGCCTTGCAAAGCTCATGGTGGTGTTGCTGGTTCTGCCCGGCCCCAGGCTCTGAGGAGTAACGCATACCTGCCAGCAGGTCTGGTATTCTCAACTCCCCACTCCTCATGGTTCCAGTGGCATCTGCTGTCCTGGTCTAACTGCCTTCTTCCTGGATCTAGTTGTTCCTGCTTCCTTCTTAATCCAGACCGTCAGAAGTTCCCCTCACTTGCTCTGGCCTACCATGGAAGGCCATCTGCTTCTCACTGGTTGCCACCTTCTGTCCTGGGAGTCTCACCTATTCCTCTCCCTTCTCCACCATCAGTTGCTATCTCTGATGAGTCCTTCCTGTCAGGACATGAGTGTGCTGTGATCCCTCCCATCTTTCAGGCCCCAGCAGTAGCCATACACAGCCTCAGGATGCCCTTCTCTGCCTTCTGTTGGGTTTCATGGCTCCTGGCCCAGAGGCTTCCTTGGAGAACCTGTGTTGGTGATGGCAGCTCCCTCTGTCCTCACCCTCAGCGCCTGGGTTCTCACCTTCCCACCACTGCTCTCCTGAAGCAGGAGGCAGGTCCCTGGCATGGTTGTGTTGCTCCATCCTTGGTCCCATTTGCCCTCAGTCCCCACATAGACCAGTTTCAGTTGTGGGTTCCTCATTCAGTTCCTCATCACCCCAGAATAACCCTGGTTCTTCAGAGCCTTGCCGCCTGCTCATCTCTCTTTTCTGTGGTCGGCTCCTCTGCCAGTCTTTTCCACACTTAAAAATTCAAGTCTCAACTTGAATTCCCTCTTCTTTCAGATTTGTGTCTATAACTTGGGGCTCTCTCCTGAACTGAACCCATCTTACAGCCAACTTCTGGTCGAACACCTTTGCTTCGGAGTCTAGCAGCTACTGTGCACCAAGTGCTCAGTTGTTCATTCCCTCTTCCTGGACCTCAGTCATCCTGGAGCTTTTCTTTCTTGTGTCTCACACGTGACCCACCATCTTATTCTGATCACTCTTCCCTTCTCAATCTGTAGAGTCTGGCAACTTGCTCCCCACCTCCTCCCTGACTACCTGCTCCCAGAAGTCCTTATTGAACACTCGCCTTATCAGTCACGTCCTGACAGATATCTTGCTTCTGCCTCCGCCATTTTACTGGGTGCCATTATGTGTTACACATAAATAGGATTGCATGACTGTCGGGGCTGAGAAGCCCCTGAGATTTTCTTCCTACTTACAAGTTAACATCTTGTCTAGAAACAAGAGTCTCTGGCTTAGACAAATCTCGGAACATCGAGAGGCACGAGCTTTGTTCTGTCAGTTCTTCCTCCATTGCACCAGGGATAGCACAGACCTGAATGGACTCCTGGTTTTAGGGAACCCAAGACTTGATGGGTGGGAAGCATTGTTCTCCAGAGCTTAATGTGTGTTCATGGTGCAGCCACAGGTGGACATTGGTTCTGCCCTGTGTAGTATGGCCAAGTTTCCTATCTGGCAGGCAGTGGTGGTCCCATATCAGAAGTGTAGTCGGCTGCTTGTGAAAACTAGGCATGTTACTTGCAGTGCAGAAATAGCCTGGCAGTGAAGGCTCAGTCCACCTAGACTGGCAGCTTATGTGACAGAATGAGACAGAGGTTTCCCTAGAGGGATAGCTGCCATTTTGGCTCAGACATAGGGCTATGCCAGCTGTACCAATGCCGAGTGTCCTGGGCAGCCCCAAAAATATACCTGAACAAGATGGATGTAGATGTGGCAGGAGGGGAACCCATGTCTCTGCCCGGCTGCTCTGTTGGAGGCCCTGTGCTTCAAGACTTTGACTTAGCAAATGTCTGTGGAAAGATAGTCCAGCAGGCCTGCTGGCTGAACGTGCAAAACTGGCATAGCTGTGGGGACTTGTGCCCAGCACTCCCACTGCTCAGCATCCAGGGTTTTCCTACTGAAGCACATTGCTAATCCAGTCAGCCTCTAGTCCCTCCCTCCTTCACTATTTAATCACTGGCTTTTCTCTGTGGAGACCCAGTCACACTCACTTTGGGGCCTTTGTAGACTGTTCCCAGCCTAGCAGGAGCTTCCAGCCACGTATGACTCATTCCCTGTCCTCATTCACATCTTCAACAGAACGTTCCCTCGGAGAGGCCTGAACTACTGGACTTAGAATTGCCGCATAGACTCTGCCATGTTGTGTTCTGCTCACTTAAATATACCTCCTTGAACCCTCAGGTCTGTATCCACCTGGAGGCCTGTGGCCTTCCCAGCCAGTGTGTCTGACCAGCAGCTTCAACTGCCCAGTGGAGGACGGTACCCCGGGGGTATCACAGGAGCCCACCTCCATCCCTGACAGGTAAGCCCCACTGCTCTGATACAGCTCTGCTTGGCCTAAGGCCCTGCAGCCAGAGCTGGAACTCAGGGCGTCCTCACGGATACTAGGACTCTGCCTGGGAGCTATGTATTTTCTGCCTTCTGGAGTTACACTGTGCTGTCAAACAGACCAGCCACTGTGAGAAACATGAAGTCAGCAGTAAAGCTGGCAGCTCCATCTGACATTCCCATGTAGGTTGAAAGCATGATTTCATACATGGAACAAATCTAAGAGTGCTCCTATTACCTTCTCCCTGGCAGATCTTCATTTTCCCATGGCTCATTCTTGAACACACTTACAAACTAAAACCAATCAGAAACCTGATATGATAAAATTGTTACCCAATGGCAGTTGTTTCGGTATGCCATACAGTATTGTGTTACTCAGTCAGGGGACCTGGCAAATGTTGATGTCTGTTGTCACAGGATCCACGTGAAGGCTTTGGGTTTAGCTCATTGTAACAGTATTCCCGCCTTATCCCACATCCAGTCTGCAGTGACCACAGTAACAGACAGATGATAGTGGTGACCTTTTCTAGCTGAATGCTGCTTGTGTTCTGAGAGACAGCTGGACATTTGATTAGCAGGACCAGCATGGCAAAGCTCTTCAAGTGTATACTGAGACACTGAGGGACCCCTTGTCTTTTCATGGTGCTAACACAGCTGCAGCCAGATTCTGTGTCTAGCTAACAAATGCAGTTGGAAGGCATCTTGCCTTTGAGCCAGCCAACTGTCTTGCAGGTGGAATGTCCTTGGCAAGAAGCTAAGCCTCTGGCTCTGACTTGACAGCACACACCGTTTATGTCCCTCACCTGGAGATTTGCAGATGGAGATGCAAGGCAGTAGAGCCATTCCTCTCTCTTTACTTATCTCTTGGTGTGCTGTATTTGAAGCTAGCCCTTGATTTTCATTTGTTTGTTTTGTAGCAGTTTCATTGATTGGAGTGCGTCTTGTGAAGGCCAGTTTCCCAGTGTGTACTGCCCTCTAGAACTGAACGATTACAATGCCTTTCCAGAAGGTAAAGCACTTGACCAATGCCAGTGGCAGTCTTTCATTTTCAGAAGTCAAAGCAAGGGAGTGTGTGTGTGTGTGTGTGTCCGCGCACGCATGTGTGCGTGCACCTAATGTAGCAGCTAACAGTGAGAGGACTCAAAGGTTCTTTCGAGGGGCTGCTACTTGGGTCCACTTGTTCACACAGAAAGGCAATTTTGAATGACCCTCCAGCAGCCCTTGCTCTGGTCTCTGGGGGCTTCTGTGTGTAACTTTATCCCACTGAGTCCTGTAAATTAGAACTGAGTCATTTATGTCTCTATAGCCTTAACAGGGCAGCTGTTCTATTGGGCAGCTTTGGAATCTCTATTGGGAATCTTGTCATAGGAGATTCACTAACTTATCAGCAGGTGAATCTCCTATGGGATAGACTCTTTCTTCAGCATGTCCTGACTCTACCCATGGTCTGGGGAACCCTGAAGGATGGAGACAAGCCTGGAGCAGGCATAGTACAGGTGCTCCGTCAGAAACCATGTGTCCTCATAAGTAACTTTAAGAGCCAGGAAATTCCCTGATCAGCTGGAAACTGCAGGATACAGCCGGGCCAGGACTTCTCTTGCTGGCACTGCCCTTCCCAGTCATGAGTCCAGTGTTCTTGATTCAGACCCTGCATTACAGCCAGCTAGCCACAAGAGGGAGCTATAGCAACTGTCTCCTAGGATTAAGGCTTTATGTCTATTTTCTTGGTGATATCTAGAAGGACTTGGTTTACAAGTACTTCATCGGGCCATGTGACCCATGTGCAGGTTGATGGGGTTTGGGGGACTAGTAGTTAACAAAATGGAAAGCAACAGAGCTGGGCCGTGTAGCCAAGAATGCCTGAGACCCGTGGGTTCCATCCCACCCAGCACTGAATGTGTTGTGGGGATTGAGGGTAGGTAAGAATTTTAGTGCTGTCCACTTCCTTAGCCATGCTCTAAGTAAACTTTGTGCACTAGAAATAGCCCCATGTAATGAGTGAGTACAGACACGTCAGCCCTGCCGGGAGGTCTGTCTTAACATGCAGACTGGACTCAGTGTTAGGGCTGTCTCTATCCTAGAGTGAGAATTCAGCACTTCATGAACATGCTTTTTCTCCCATTCCTCACAGAAAACATGAATTATACCAATGGCTTCCCCTGCTCCTCGAAAGTTCAGACGGACTTCACCAGTCACAGCGCGCCCTCTACCTGGAACACTCCAGCCAGTATGCCTGCTGCCTGGGGGCACGCCAATCTTGTCAACTCTCCAGTGAGTGTCGCCCTTCCTCCACTCCTCCAGTGCTTTCTGTTCCTGTGCTCTGCTCCCTTTAGCCTAGAGTTCAGGTCAGGCAGAGCCGGTGGGATTTTATACCCAAGAGTAGTGGCCATATTCAGAAGACTGTGATGTGGACACCGGCAGGGAGTCTGTGCCACAGGCCCTCAGTGGCCTCCACAGCCTTCCGTTGGGTTGGAGGTGAAGCAGGAGCTCTGCAGTTTCATCTGTAGTGCCCACACTGTGTCTCCTCTTGTTCACACCACACGACACACTTCTTCATGTGAGGCATTTGACTGAACCCTTTAGATCGAAAGTAGACTTAACAGATCAGATGAAAATGCCTTGGCCTCCTCAGACAACCCAGAGTGTTTGGGATGGTCTAACAGCTCTCAGGCAACCAGGTGGTCATGACATGGCTGTGTCCTCTGGGGTATCTGTTCAGTCTTAGTGTTGTGTCTGGAAAGCCCTTCTTGGTTTCTAACCCTTGGCTCTCTTTTCCACCTTTATTTCCGCTTCAGTCCTACCTCACGAGCACCCGAAGTTTGTCTCCCATGTCTGGACTTTTTGGTTCCATCTGGGCCCCACAAAGTGACGTGTATGAAAACTGCTGCCCCGTCAGTCCTGCCACAGAGCATTCGACCCACATGGAAAACCAGGTCATGTGCAAGGAGTACTACCTGGGGTTTAACCCGTTTCGTGCCTACATGAACCTGGACATATGGACTAGCACAGCAAACCGCAATGCAAACTTCCCCCTGTCCAGAGACTCCAGCTACTGCGGGAATGTGTGAGGGACTGAGTCTTGAGCAATGTGAATAAAGGGCCTTGTGTTTTGATTCCTAGCGTAAACTGGTTGTTTCAGTAGAGTACAACATTGGTGGATATTTTGGCACTTTTATATAAAAATAAATGTTTTGTTTGTTTGTTGGTTGGTTTTTGTTTTTTAAAATCTGGGTGTTTGTTCTTTGAACCCTTCGTAAATGAGTTTTACAGACTTGGCACTCCAGATCATAACTTCCACCATTCAGGAAGGGGTGGCTGTGACTTCTGTCTTAAGTATCCCTGGGGATACTGCAGAGAATGTGACTTAGTCCATCAATTTCTGGGCTGTCCCTGGAGTCAATAAGATGAAGTTACTTTCTGATGGGGGCTGTCCAGGAAAGGGCTTGCTTTATGTTATCCTCATGGTAACCACTGTCCTTGTTGATCTGCTAGGCAGTCAGGGTTGGACATCTGGGAAGTAAGGCACTTCCTTCCTCAGCACTAGTACCTTGGGGAGTTGGGTGCTGGTGGCAGAGCACTTGGCTTGTCACCGGCACTAGAAGACTGCTCTGAAGTGGCAGTATGTGTTGCTAAGAGAACATTTTCAACTTTGAATAAAAGTTTCTTATTTTTCTATCCCACTTTGTCTTTATTGGAGATTGAGGTTGGGGTGTTTTTTGAGTGGGGTGCGGAAATTGTTAGTTTGGTTTATTCCTTTTACTATGGGAGCCCTGAAGGGAGACAGATGGCCTATAAGCTCAGGGTTGCCCTTTAGTAAGGCAAAGCCTTCTGGGCATATAGTTCTGGGGAGCCCCTAGTCACCAAGTCAGAATCTGGTGTGCATGAAATAGACCCTCCAGGATTGAATAATACTAATTTATTTTTATTTTTGCTTCTATAGAACAAAAGAGAAGGACTTAGATACCTTAACAACCATGTCCCTGTTATTATTCATAAAATCCAGAGTAGAAACAGCACACGTTTATTAACAGATTTTTTTTTTTTTTTTTGGTTTTTCGAGACAGGGTTTCTCTGTGTAGCCCTGGCTGTCCTGGAACTCACTCTGTAGATTATAAACAGTGGTGCATCCAAGAAATGGGATACCACCCTGTCTTTAAAAGTAGTGGAATTGATCCACTTTGAGAACAGTATGCTAAGTGCAATAGCCAGGTAAATGCTGGCTGGGTCTGCCTTCGATGGCTTGAAGACAGACAGGTGATTGACAGCCGAACAGTCACTTCTTGGGATGAGGGCAAAGGGGGAGTAGGGAATTAGCCTTGAATGGCACAGAGTTCCTGTTTGGGATGACAAATTCTGCACATAACGGTTACCTAGCACCATGAACAAACAGTGCCCATGAACTAAAACACAGTGAAAATGGTTAAAAGCAGTAACTTTGGTGCATTGTCCACCGCAGTAAAAGTGGGGTAGAGGAAGAGCCCCAAAGCCTTTGCAGCATCAGATTCACACTTGACTCCTAGAGTATGAGACAGATGTTAGTGCTGCTTCAGAACTGCCACATCTAATGCTACATCATGGGGTAGCATTATCTTAATTTCCCACTGGGAAAGTGAGAAGACACTATTTTATTATTTTGCTGTTTCAAAAAGCTTTATTTTTACTTGGTCCAAGACTCGGGAGAGGCTCTAGGGCAGTTACAAAGCTGCCTAGTGGCTTGAGAGGGTCATTCAGGTGGAGGTTCTGAGGCAAACTGGTGCAGAGCAGAGGAAGGAGCCCCTTGGAAAGCACAGCGGCCTCCTAGTGGTGCTTGAGAGTGAGGCGCTCAAAGAGATACTCACCCAGAGATGCCCGGGGCATGCCAGTCTGCGCTGGTTGTGGCCCAGCCAGCCTACTGAGGTTAGTCAGGTGGTTGCCCATCTTCTTGATGAGCTTCATCTCCTTATCCAGGAAGTGGCATTCCAAGAAGTCACAGAGGTGATGGTCTGTGCAGGCAGAACCCAGGGTATGCAGATCCAAGAGGGCCTGGTTCAGGTTCTTCTCCAGGGCCAAGGCAGCTTCCATGGCCTCCTGGGTTTTACCCCATTCATCTTGAGATGGCTTCTGCACATCCTGGAAGAGTGCACGGCCCCAGCGATCATTCTGCAACTTGAGGAGACACTCTGCGCCCTTGCTCTTCTCCTTGGCCAATTCTCGGAAGAAGTGGCCTATGCCCTCCAAAGCCATGTCATCCCGATCAAAAAAGAAGCCCAGAGAGAGGTAGGTGTAGGAGGCCCGCAGGTGCTAGTTGACCAGGTAGTTAAAGGCAGCTTCCCCTTCAGTGGAATCATTCTGATGGATCTGAGAGGTCATGGCTGATCCTCGAAGACGTGCTGGCTGGTCCTAGGAGCTGAAAGCAATGAGGAGATGGTCCCGGAGGCTGCGACTGGAGAGACTTGTAAGGCCACTGGAAGCTAATAGAGTGGGTGGTCCCCTGGTTTGTTCCGTCCAAACACTGTTGAAGCAAGACACAGATCCACGGACCTCCAAGGTGCTGCTCTATTTTTTTTCTATTATGCACACAAAATAAAGATTTCACTTTTACTGGAATGTTAGCTTTAACTTTAAGACTAAATAAACCTGAGTTATCATTTGTTTAATATTTGCTAAGCAGTTTCTCCCGGCTGGGAGCTGTCTTGGACTGTGGACAGGACAATCAGTCCCAGCAAAGAATAATATGTCATACGGATTTACTGCTGCCTCCTGAAGCAGGGCAGGACAAAAAAAATCCTCAGGGATTACCTGGGCTACTTAGTGCCCTGAGGGTTGGTGAGAGATGGACTGGGATGAGGGAATGGGCGGCAGGTCCTTCGAAGTGATCAGGGTGTCTCAGGTACGTCGGAGGTAAAACTTTGACCAGAAGAATGCTGGTGTCCATGGGCAAAGGTTTGGAACGGGGATACAATAGAGACAAAGGGCCTGAGACAGGCCGCTGGTGTAGCTGGGGTCATTGATCTGGGGTCACAATAGAAGGACATGGGAAGGCCACCTTCATGAATGCCCGAGGAACCAAAAGAAGGGTGGGGTTTTGTCCCGAGTGCAGAAACCACTGTTTATCTAAGTTTGAACACCAGACTTGGCTGCTGTGGTCGAGTGAAGGGTGGTAGATGGGAACTGGGGGATGATGTGGAATAGCGCTGAGGTCTGGGTCCATGTGGTGGGGCTGGCCACTGGGGAGAAGGGAATACTACAGCCACAGGGCCGGAGGCATGGGAAAGACTGCAGATTGCAGACCAGTGCACTTTGAAGGGGCTGTGGGTGTAGACCCAGTAACAGCAGGGGGAGCTGGAGGGTCACCTGTGGGAGAAGTAGACCTGGCCTGCCTTCTGCCTGCTCTCCTGCCTGCCCTAACTGCAGCTCACCTCTGACTTCTCTGTACCCACGTCTTCCTCTGGGATGCTAGCATGGCATGTTTCAGAGAACCATAAACATTAACAGACTTTTATTGAGATGCACCAAGACCCTCAGCTGCTTGATGCAGTTACTGTCAACTTATAAAGGAATCAGGGCAGGTTAAATACTAGATCCCAACTTTGGCTGAGGCAAACCTCTATAGTGAGTTATTTTAATTGAGTTAAATAAATAAAATCACATGATTTTCTTCCCTCTCTCCCTTTTGTCCTTCCTATGTACCCTTCCCAATTCATGGAGACTCCTTTAACTATGGCTGTTAAATATACATACAACAAACACGAATACAACCTGCTGAATCTATTCAGTGTTGCATACAGGTATGTGTTTCTCGGGCTGACCACTTGGTGTTGGATAATCAGGGTGCTCGTCCTTGGGGAAGGCTAACTCTTCGTCTCTCAAGAGTTGTTCATTGCTTATAGCTCTTCATCTATGGATGGTGCCCAGTGAGATTCCCCACCCCCGTCTGTTGGGGTGTCAACAGGTGTTGGAGGTGTCCACATCCTCTCTAGGCAGCCATGCCGCCAAGGTTTCATGGCTGAGGCATCCCTGTCAAAGCTAGACTAAACCTCACAGTACACTTCCTGGTCCTGACTCTTACAGTTATTCAGCTTCTTCTGCAATGTTCCCTGAACCTTAGGTGTGGTGGTTGCATTGAAGATGTATCAATTAGAGTCCCTGTGCTCAGTTCTCTGCATTTTGACTAGTGGTTTTCTCTAAGGGTTCCCTGTTACAATAGGGAGCTTCTTTGATAAGTGGTGAAAACTACTTGTATCTGAGACTATACAGGTATGTAGAATCCAGTTAGGGATCATTCAGCATTAGGCAAGTGGCTGTAGTAGATTCTCCTCTGGGGTCTCTTCAGCCACTCACAGCTGGCTAGCCGTACAGTATCCGGCTTCATTTCCCATCTGCTCACCAAGTCTCAAATCCAATTAGACAGCTGTTGGTAACTCCCAAGATAAAGCCACACTGTTGTACTATGTTGCCAATCCAGCCATTGTTGTGATTGACCGGCTACAGCTGGATAGGGCTGCCAGCTTCTCCTCAGCATCTTGCATAGCATCTTCTATGCTGCCAGAATCACTCCTCAAGAACGAGCTTCCAGACCAGTTGTAGAGTGATGACTCCAAGTCCTACATCCCAAGAATGTGATGCCTACAGAAACAGGGACTTACTTTCAAAAATTCTGCGAGGCAATTAATGACAATGACAATAACCTACATTGCTCTGGAGTTTCATGGGCTCTGCAGGGAATTTTTATACCTTTCTAGTAGGCTTTCAGATTGGTCCGTCTTGTATGTTGGGTGTCTTAACTTCTGGCTTCCACGGAAAGTATCGATATGTGTACCACAAACGTTTGCATTTGTTCCTTCTTATTACAGCTAATTTTCAGAAAGACTTGCAGCATTTTATAATTAAAACACAAATACAGCAGTAATTTATTTTACACAAACACATTAGGTGTTTGTTTGGGGTTTTGGGTTTATGGCTGTGGGAACTGAACTTAGCCACATCTGCCCTGATCCAACCAATAACAAGATGGGTCTCTATAATGTAAAGAATGAAACTGAGACTTGGTGCGTGGTCTCTGGATAGGGAAACCGTGAAGGTGCTGCCTTCTGTAAGCTGTGTGTGCGGAGAGACTAAGAAGTACACTACTCCTTGGACATCAGGGTTTTCAAATGTCCTTCAGAGACTCTCAGAGAAGGATTGCATCTACTTGATGTTTTTCAAAACTAATGAGAAAAATGTCAAGACTTCACTTAGATTTTTCTATTAAAATGATGACTTAGCTTTGGTTCCCCAAAGAAGGAGCTTGGGCATGAATTCCAGTTCAGCATTTATCTTTCTGGCATCCATCAGCTTGGCCCATTTTCATTGCTCCACACCTTCATGTGGATCTGTGCTGTGTGACTGTCAAGGGCATGCTGTCCTCTGACGATTCCTAAGACCATAAGAGAAAGCCAGTAGATGCATAGCTTTTCATAATTTCATTATGGAGACTTCCTGTGTCCTACAGAGTCAACATGGCATCTCCAACCTTTTCATCGTCTTCCTGTCAATACTGTCAAATGAAACCCTGTTCTGTATTTGTTCAAAAAATGAAAAGCAAAGCAAACAAACACCAAATCGAGGAAGTAATATGTAAATCTATTCTTAAACAAGAAAGAGATCTAATCTTTTTAGCTATTTCTAGCGAAATTGTTTTGTGTGTGTAACCAGAGAAGTATAGCCTATTAATACCTTATGGTCTGAACATAAAACATAAAACATAACATTGGTTATATTGATGTGACGGGGGAGAATACTAACTAGTGTATTCCAATGATGTCTGACCAAATTTAGCTAATTCTAAGTGTTGGAAGGATGTCAGGAAGGCTGTGAGGGGTGATCTCAGTTATCAACTGGGCAGGCTCTAGAATCAACTAAGAGATAAGCTGGTAGACATACCTGTAAGTGGTTTTCTTGATGAGGTTATTTGAACTAGAAGGAACTATCCCCAATGTAGATAGTACATTCTGGTGACAGCCAGGGCGGGATAAGGGACAAACTTTGCTTTTTGCCTGCTTGCCTTCAGGTCTAACTGCTTTCCTTGGCTGGTATCAGAACCCGCATTCTTTTGGCTTCCAACACAGACTGAAGACAAGCAGCATTCCAGACATCCTTCAGGCCTTCAGCCCTAGGTTGGGATACCAGCCTTGTGGAGTGCACAATTCCTGGTTCTTAGGCTCTCCGGTGGGAAGCAGCCATGGTTGCCTTGCTCAGCCAGTATCGTACAGGCCAGTATCATACACTGGTTTTGATTGTCCATTCAGTGAACTCTATTCCTCCGCAGAATACTAAGGGATGTAAAGGTTGAAGTTTTTCTTACCCCTTTGGTGTTTCAGTTTATTTCATGGGAAAGAACTTGTAAATTTGTAAATCCCTTTTTAAACACTTTCAAGTGAGGGTATTGATGTTAATTGGTTCTATGACTTTGGGAGAGACTTGTGTGAGGTGCATTGTGTACTTTTTTACTTTGTGTGTGTGTGTGTGTGTGTGTGTGCACTTATGTGGGTTGGTGTGGTGCATGGGTATGTGTTGGTGCATGTGCACATATATTCAAACACATGTGGAGGTCAACGTTGTGTGTCTTTGATCATTCGCCACTTTTTTTTTTTTGAGACAGTGTCTCTCAGTGAACCTGGAACTCTCTGATTTGGCTAAGGTGGCTGGCAAGCAAGCACTGGGAACCCTTCTGTCTCTGCCTCCTTGACACTAGGATTATAGGCATGTGCCAGTGCAGCTGGATTTTTATGTGGGTGTTGAGGTTGGGCGTCTAATTTAGAAACTTATACCTGCATTGTAAAGCACGTCACTGATCGGGCCACCTCCCCAGCTTGTTTTTTACTTTTAAAGGAGTCTATATTCTGGGGCAGTATGTAGTGAGAAATTTGTTCGTAGTAGTTCAAAGTGTCATTCATTTCTTTTAGACAGTTGGATTGAAAATAACCTTTTTAATTTCAAAAAAGGATTACATTTTAGATAATGCATTGGTTTTTTATTACTGTTAAACATCCCCCACAAAACTCTGTGCTTCCTCTGCAGTTTTGTAGGCCCAGATTCAAACCTGGATCACAGTAGACTAAAATCAAAGCATTGGCTGTGTAAGCTAGGGTACCAAATGGGACCACATCGCCAAAGCTATTGCCAAGGCTGAGGGAGCAGAGACAAGCAAAATGGCAGAAAAGCAGGTGGATTTTATTTGACAAATACAGCAGTAATTTATTTTACACACATGCATGTTAGGTGTTTTTTGGGGGTTTTGGGTTCATGGCTGTGGGAATTGAAGACGGCTTGGTGGGTAAAAGAACTTGTCATGCACACCTGATGGCCCAAGTTTGATCCCCAGAAGCCACATAAAGCCATATTAATGTCAGTGTTTTGAGTTTGATTTCTGGGACTCAGGCTGTAGAGGAAGAGAACTGAGTCCTGCAGGTTGTTCTCTGACCTCCATGCAGGTGGCGTGGCGTGCCTGCCCATGCACTCACATAAGCGCACACAAGCAAATGAACATAATAAAATGTTAAGTAGGATGTGTTGTTGTGCATCTGTGGTACCTACAGCAAGATGGAGGGGTGGAGGAAGGAGAATCAGGCAGAAGCCCGCTCTGGCTAGCTAGCAGGGAAGCAACAGAAAGAAGAAAGGTAACACTAGTGCCTCAATAAGGTCGAAGGAGAGAACTGAACCCCTAAAGTTATTCTCTGACCTCCACATGTGTGCCATGGCATATACAGACGAACACAAACACACACACACACACACACACACACACACATACCACATACGCAGGCACACGCACACATATGCACACACCACACCACACCACACTCCCTACACACAGAGAGTTTTCAAATATATCCCTTGCAAATAAGTGGGGGTCTGCTATACTAGGAAGTCTCTAAAACTTACTGTGAAAGCCAGGGATGGTGGCGTTCCTCTGTAATCCCAGTATTCAAGAGGTTGATGATGGTTAAAGAATGGCCTGGACTAAGTAGTGGAGCTGTGTCTCAGAAAACCAAAACAGAACAAAACAAAAGCCCACCACCGACAGTAGATGTAAGAAAAAGTCATAGGCAGTGCTGGAGCTACTCGGGGCTCCTCACAGCACATGGGGGTCAGAGAGCCATCATGAGCAGGATTCCAAGTGATCCCCACTTGTTTTTCTGTGTTTCCCCCCCTGCTTTATGGGGAAAGCATCTCTGTTATAAGCATGTTTACAACTACTACCCCCTCCATTCCCTGAAACTTTTAATTAAATCTTAGGGGAATTTTATTTAACAATGGTGAAGAGAATCTTAAAAACAAATTTTAAAGTCCTCATAAAGTTTACGTCATGCTGTAAAGCACACGATTTAAAGGCGGAGGGAAAGTGCAACTTTGGTACACATTACCCAGTGAAGTCCCATAAACATAGGTATGTAGTAATGACTTGGCTGGCATTAAAGGCACACAGCAAGGTCTTTAAACAGAATATAGCTAGCATGCAAACTGCATGCAATCTAATTACAGTTAGTCAAAAGAATGCACACGTATTCTAAAAGCTACCTGAATAACACAGCTTGGTCAAATGCATCTCCCATGATTCTTGTGCAAACTCCAATTCTACATTCTGTTGTGTGTAGTTCTTACCACTTTAAGCTCCAGGAGGATCATGTTACCAATCCTGCCCAGGTTCCCTTGGATCTGTGGATGAAAGACACACACACACACACACACACACACACACACACACACACACACACAAGCTTATTTTTCAACCTGCCTTAATGACTCAATTGCTGAGCCCTTCTAATCTTCTGTGGCTAATGTGCCCTTCCCGATACTTTTAGCTCAGCACCCTAAATCTGCCCTCAACGTTAGTTGCTCAGTTATATTTAGTCCCAGCTCAATACCCTAAATATGCCCTCAGCTTTAGTTGCTACCCCAGGCTCAGTCAGGGAAGTGGCCGATGACCCCTCCACCCTAGATATCATATGGACTGGTGGCTTTTTCTCCCTCTGAAGCATGGAAAAATCTTCCTTCCTTGTCCCAAGTCTCTTAGCCTCCTGCAAGGACCCAGAAGTCCTGCCTCTTTCCTTCTTCTCAGCAACTGGCCCCTGGCATCCTTATTGATCGATCAATCAAGAACCAATTGGGGAATAGAACCTTAGCAGCAGAACAACCTCGTACAACATCCAAAGTTAACTTCTTCATGACCTAGACAGTTGAGCATTTTCTTTGCAGTGCTTGGAATTGAACCCAAGGCCTTGTGCATGCTAGGCAAATGCTCTCCCCATGAGCTATATGAGCTATATCCCCAATCCTCGGACATTTCAACAACTCAGTGTTCCTGTAGGACACTGACAAAATAAAATATACTTGGATTTCAGCCAATTATTTGTTTTAACTTCTTAACTTGCTTGTATATATGTGTATGGAATATGTGCTTGTGTATATAAATAAAGGTGTCCATATTTGCACGAGTGTGGCTGCGTGTGTGTAAAGTGCACATGCGTGTGTCTATGGAAGTCTGTTGAGATGGGTGTCTTGTCACTTACAGTTGCTTTCCAGCTTATTTCCTGAGGCTCGGGCTCAGTTGAACCCAGAGCTCACACAACTGACTTTAGCCGTATCCACACCCAATTATGCATACACAGAAGATGGTAAATAGGACATGCAAATCTCTGTAACAATTCACTTAAAAGATACAGTTTTCCTTACTGTCAGGTACCCCAAACCAATTCATGCTGGCCTGACCTTTCTATTCTTTGAGCATTACTCCCTACCCCCATTCATCCCATATATCAGGAATACATTTAAATAAAAATTATCTCGATTCGATTGTTGTTGGGGACCGAGAAATTATACTATCATTCAGAGATGGATGACCATGTGTCCAGTGTAGGTTGGCATTCAGAATGGCTTGGGGCACTTAGATGAATTATTTGAAGAAGGCTGTGTGTGCAAAGCATGTGTAGCTGAAGGAACTAAGCTGCCAAGCACATTATTACAAGGGGAGGCATTGTGATGTGCATAACCCCAAACCAACACAACCATAACCCAGGTTCAACTATTTTCTATGCTTGCCTACCTCATAATGATATTGATCTGTTTGTAAGTATGGTGACCCGAGATTCTAAACACCTCCTATTGGGTCCTATCTTACACCTCTACACTGGGGATTTCATTTTTATCACATGAATCTCTTGAGGACACATTCAAACTACAGCCCTAGAATATGATGCAATGACAGATGAACCCCCCAAAAAGCTTCGGCAATGTTCCCGTTCACCTGTCCCCCAGTGTGATTCCACCTTTCAGAGCACCTGGCTCTTATGACTGCCATCTCTTCAAGAAGCCTGTCTCCCCCTTTAGGAGAAAGGCCTAGAGCTCAGCAGTCTTTTCTATGTTGTTACAGCCCATAAGTTCCAACAGCCAATCAGCTCTGCTCAAGGAAGAAAAGGGCGGGGGAAATGAAAGTATGCAAGGTGCCCTCTAAACAGGAGAACTGGTCTTTGTTAAGAACCAGCCATGTTTAACTTGCTGGTTAACCATTGGCCTTGGAGATGGCTTCTTTAGCTAGAGAGGTTTGAGGTTCTAAGCCTCATGCAGAAAGAGCCCCTACACTCCCAGAAGCAGTCTGTCTTAAAGCCCTGTCTCTGTGCCTTGGGAATTCCAGGGCAAGCATTAAATCCCTGTGATACCAACCCCCAGCCCTCCAAGGCTTTATCCAAGTCACACACTGCAACAGGAGCTCACGTAGCCCATGGGAACCTAACCAGCCTCTACAAATACACTATGCTTTCAAAGCAGAAAAACAGCCTTTCAGATATCAGAGACAAATGCATGTTAACACGGGTGTTCAACAAGTCAAACATACTAATAGCTTACAAAAAGACTGTATGTCTGACAGCTGTATAGCCCTGGGGAACTGATTCCCAAGCAGAACTCAGCGGTTGTCCTGGAGCTAAAACACCAACTCCCTGTAAGGGAGTGACAGCGTCAACCTCTTCCAGGTGAAGACACAATAAGGGCAGACTCATCTGGTTAGTTCGTGGTTTCATGCACGGCTGGATAAGAGGATATTTAAAACGTCTATGATGTAGCTTTTGTATGGAGACAACATCAGAGCTAGGGGAAAACTGGATGACCAATAGGTGTGAGGCAAACAGGCTAGGCCTGGAAGACATAAGAGTTTGGTGAAAACTTTGAAGATGCAGCTTGGGGCCTCTGAGGTTGCCAATCCTTTGGTAGTCAGGAGAGAGCACTGTTTCTCTTACTCAGTCAGGCCCATGGCTATAGAAACAACACTGAGGCCTTGCTTACCATGACCACTGGCCTCTGGCTCTCCTTCCCTCTGGGTTACCTCTTCCACCCCATTGCTTCATTAACTCATCTGTGATGCTCACATTAAAGCCCACCGGAAGATAGGAGTGGGTGTCTACGGTAGAGTGTTTGCTTTGCATTTGTAGGGCCCTGGATTCAATCCTCAGTATTAACTCCCCAAAAGAAACCAGAAGTTGAAGTATGTTCATTATTTGTTCTACTAGTGTTAGGAAATACAGCTAACAGAAAAATGCCCTTTGTAAGCTGACCACACTAAAGCACACAGCATTTGGTGCACAGCCATGAGTCACTCAACAGCAGGGTTGTAACCTGAGAAAGGCTGTTGCTGGAGGCACATTCAAGAGTAAATACCAGAGGCTGCTGCTCAGATGTGCACTGTGTCAATACGAAGTGTAACTAACCTGTAACCAAGTTGTTCATCATCACAAGTGCTGTGTGCTGTGCACGCACAAATGCGTGTGCTAGACTTCCACAGGACTGCATGCATATGGTCTCCACACCAGGAGCAACCGCACTTCGATCACATAGCTATCCTGTCATGTCACAAGGAGACAGAATTGTTCGGCCCTGTTACAGTCTTTGTTTTGACCTCAGGTGCACACATGCCACGGTGTTCACATGAGGATCAGAGGACAACTTATTAAAGTTAGTTCTCTCTTCCTACCAGGGGGATTCTGGGATTGAGCTCATGTTGTCATGTTGTTAGACTTGTGTTAGGCTTGGTGGCAAGTGCCTTTGCCCACTGACCCACCTTGGCAGGCCTCTGTTACGATCTTGAGAGACCGTTTTATGACCTGAAGTCACTCACTGTTGACCTATATGTGATCATGTAGATATGCAGTGTGTTACTTTCCAGTTACGTGTGCATGTGCACCTGTGTGCGTGAGCATGCATGCTCTGAGCTGCTCTATATTGTATGCGATTTTTTTTTGTAGGCTATACCTTGCTGTCAGCTTCATTTTATAAGCACCTTTGGGTCCGTTTTGAAGAAAGAGGAGGACTGTAGCCTTTGGGTGTACCTACAAACTACAGGGTCAGGCATCACCCAACTAGCACAGACTAATAAAGAACTTATTCCTGGGAGTAGAAAGAAGACATCCTACAAATTTGTTGTGGTGACTTGCCACTCTGAGAACTTCCACTCCCACCCCCCAGTATTAGGCACACCAGACAGAGGAAAGACAGTAATTCCCTTCCTGGGATCCCATTAAGTGATGGACTCCTAAAACTATGATGTATGGCCCCACAGCTATCACTGGATTTCTGGTATTTATGCCAAGACTGACAAGCAGAGGCCTCTCAACTGTCCCTTGGGCTTCAGGTCAGGGCCCCCTCGGTTGACATGCCTACTCAATTACCCATCTGTCTATCTTTTTACCTGAGATGGTGAAAAGAAAGGTTTAGTACATGGTTCTGGATACTCTGCTTCCTGCTCTGGGAGCCCATTTCAGCCTTTCACCTTGCAACTGGACTCTGAGGCTCTGCTCTCAAATCTTGACTCCTGCAGCTTCCTCTATGCACAGGTCTGGTCTATTATCTTCTCAATACAGATTCACTCAGCCACTTCTGAAATATTTTGAACTCTGTTGCATCCCCTTTAACCATATATGTGCACATAGGCTTATAGATTCATTTACTATCTGCTATGTGATAGAGTTATAGTGTTGGTAAGTAAGATTTTGGATAAAAGAACCTACATTTTCTTTGGTCAGGTTATCAAGGTAGATTGGATTATCAGTCAAACTATTGCCATTGAAATAGACAAACCTTATGAATTTATTGTTATTCAATAAATACTGACACCGTGTGAAGACATGAACATGTTTGTGTTTCTGGTATAGTGTATCCATGAAAGTGAGCATGTTAAACTATATGATGTTCACACTCTTCTACAAATTATTTTTCTCACTATCCTGTGAACAGCTAGGCTATTTCAGAACGTCCATTAGGCATTTGGCATCTCACACTCAAGTATCAACGCCAACCTCATTCACTCTAACCTCCTATAACCCAAAGCCAGGCCTAGCTTGTTCATTTATTTATTTCTTCGGTGTGTTTCAAGTCCATAGCAGGGACGCGGACACCCGATAGCCCAAATAAATAAACAAGTCCAGACGCACTCTTGGACTGGACCCTTGTTTCTGAGGGCTATGAGTCAAGGCATGGTGTCTTAGTGTCACTGCTGTGAAGAGTAACTGCATGACCACAGCAACTCATATAAAGAAAACATTTTACTGGGGACTGGCTTACAGGTTCAGAGGTCTAGCCCATTAATAGTTGAGGCAGGAAGCATGGACCTGGTGCTGGAGAGGCAGCTGAGAGTTCTACATCTGGATCTGTAGGCAGCAGGAAGAGAGAGTGACAGTGGGCTTGGCTTGAGCTTCTGAAACCTCAAATCCTCCCCTCCCAGCCACCACACTTTCTCCAACAAGACCACACCTCCAATAATGCCATTGAGTCTATGGGGGCCATTTCATTCAAACCACCACACATGGCTAGGCTCCTCTCATGGAAGTGGTGGAAGTAATTTCCCAGGCTGAGATCATCTAGACTTAGTAGGTGGGATAGGAATGGATTTGCCTCCAAGTCCTATAATGTGGCTGCTGTTAGCAATATTTGACATCTGGCTGGATATTGGCTGCTGGTCGCCTTCAGTGTATGCAACAGGTATTTCTTTATTGGGGCAGCTGACTGACATCAAAGCAAAGAATGGAAGGGGGAAGGGGGAGAGAACAGGAGAGTGAGGAGAAGAAACGAAGGAGGGAAGACATGGCTTTTCCTAGAAGTGACCCAGTCACCTCAGTGGGAGAGGCTGTTCTCAGTCCTGCTGGGACTCAATATCCTAGGGTAGGGTGGTACCTAAGGGGGGCCTCCCCTACTCTGAGGAGACAGGGAGAGGGTGTAATGGGGGGAAGGATTTGTAAGGGTGGGAGGAGGACTGCATCAGGACGTAAAGTAAATAAATAAAGTAACTTTTTAAAGAGAGTGACCCAGTCTTAGAAGTGCCGTGCTATTGCTTTGCTGCTCGTCTTCATGTGGGCGGGATTACAGGAGTACTAAGCTCTAGGTGTTCAGGCACAGTACTAGGATCAGGGTGGGAAACTGCACTTCACAATAACCTACTGTTTTATGGTAATTGGAAGGGATGAGCTGAAAGTCTACAAACACAAAGATAAGATGGAAATGGTACTATACTGATTGGATCAGTACACACGGCATTTATGCATGGACAGGTCATGCTGTACCCTATAAAAACAGAATTATTAAATAGCAATCAAATGACTTTTAAAATGTTGAAAGAGATAGAAACTACCCTGATTTGATCATTACACATTCTATAGATGCATCCAATTGCTGTACTGTGCTTCGTATGTTTGTACAATTAAGATAATAATTCATATTTTAAAGGAAAAAGCAAGTCTAGTTGTTTTTTTTTTTTAAGACAAAGAACATCTGGGAGCATGGAGAGGAGACTTCTCTGGTGTGTAACAGGTAAGCAGAGAAGAGCAGTGAGGGAGGGCCCACCTGAGAGAGTCTCTCAGAGCAAGCAACAGAAGTGTAAAGTGGAGGCTAAGGATGATAGGAAGACTTGATGGGCATATGGAAGGTGGAGCCTGGTGAGGGAAGGAGGTGCTGACAGGAATGTGTGCTGCACACTGGGTTTTGAAATCTTAAGCAACTTCCCTAAGACCACACAGCACGTCAGAGACAACACAGATTTGAACCTTGGTTTAGCTAATGCTTAATCCACATTTAGGCCACACTCATGTCTGGAAAGCTGACTACAGAATCTACTAGAAGGGATGAGGCAACACTGGTTTGTAACCAGCCACACATGTCTCAGCTTATAAGACTCTAGGGCTAATACCAGGACAGTACTGAGGACAGGGGAAGAGTCCTGCAGTGACAATGTGACCATGAGTTCTTGGCTGTGATGCAAACCTGGCTGAGTCAGTGGCTTTATATCAGCCTGACAGGAACTCTGTGTCTTCTGTTGTCAAGAGAATAAACTATGACTGGCCTCTACCCTGTTAAAACACTTCTGGTCTGACTGTGGAAGTCATGTCCACTCCTTCCTGTGAAGAACTGTATTTCTCTGTGGGGAAAATACACTCCTTAGCCCATTATCAGCCTCAGCCCAGTTTCTTAGATTGACTGTGAAACGAGGAGCTGAGCAACAATCTGCCAGCTTCCAACCCCATTCTCAGAGGGCCCTGGATAACCAACCCCTTTAGTCCATGACTCTTTCCCTCTACCCCAGATGGCAGATTTAGATCTAGGCTGCTTTTTGAGCCTGGGACAAAGAATAAGACAATCTAATGTCTACAGGCTACATCTCAAATTGACAGCAGAATGTCTCTGTCCCTGTAGAGCTGGATTTGTAGGCACTTAGAATGCAAGAAAGATGGAGTTACAGGGCTTACACTTGATGAGGCCAGGCAATGTTCCACAAGTACAGATTTCCTGGATAAGGATACTGAGTATCTTCTGTGTGAAGGGATGAGAATGAAGTTTATGCTGCTGTGGTGACTTTGGGATGTTGGAGAGGCCAGGAACATGGGGTATCGTCTAAGGAGACCTGTAGACACTAGTGAAATTGGCCAAAGAAAAAACCCATGTGTGTCCTGGGGACAGCAGGCTGTTGGTGCAGGCTCTACAAGAACTCATATGATGTCATCTTGGATGATGAATATGGAGCTTTCCCTGCTGAGTGTCTGTCTTACTTTGGTTCAATCTTTACTTGCTATATACTTCCATTTCTCTATTCCTGGCCCATTTAGAAAGAGAATATTACTCTGTGCCATTACATAGTGGAAGGATAGATAGATAGATAGATAGATAGATAGATAGATAGATAGACAGACATATAGATATAGATGGATATAGATATACATATATATGCCATTCTACTGTGTTTTCTTCATCATGATGGATCATGAACCAAAATCAACTTCTCTCCTCTAAGTTATTTCTCTCAAATATCTTTTGACATGACAATGAGAAAAGTAACCGATAGAGCCAACGAAGTTTCAACCACAGAGTAAAGAAGCTTTAATGTCAAAGACAGGCTATTGGGATAGTCCAAAGAGCATCTATGACTGCAGTAATGGTTCACACCTGCAATCCATGCTTAAGAAACAGATCTTGGAGGATTTCTTGCCTACACAGTGAGTTTCAGGGCAGCTTGGCCTGCAGAGCATGACATTTCCTCAAAAACCTAAAGCAAACAAGAGCATAAGAGCAACTATGAATGTCTTTCCTGAATGTGGAACCAGCTCACACTTCTGTCTCAATACCAGAGTTGAAGCTTTGCAATTACACTGAAGTGCCATAGCCCCCAAGGGCTTCATGCTCTTCTCTTCCACCTCTTTATCTCCCACTGTTGGCTGTCCTGCCTCCTTGCCATCTCTTCTATACACTAAGGATGCTCTGGCTCACAAGTCTGTGAATTCTGTTCTGTCTGGAGAACTCATTTTATAGGTATCTGTGTGGCATTTTCTGTATTCTAATTGCTACCTGTGACTTTATTAGGGGACTTTCCTGATAGTGGCCACATAGAGATGCTACTTCCTTGTATGTTATTGCTTTAGACAATAAATTTGAGCAGAAGTCACATCTGTAACTTCTAGGTTGAAGCATGTATAAGAGTAATCACTGCCCTGGGCTGCCCTGGGCTGCCCTGGGCTGCTCAGGTGTTTTGTTTCAGTTTTGTTTTATTCTTTTGGTGTTTTGGGTTTTGGTTGGTTGATAGGTTGGAGGTTGTTGTTGTTGTTGTTATTGTTATTTGATGTTGTTAACTTGACACATGCTAGAGTCATCTGGGAAGAGGGAAAGAACCTTAACTGAGTTTTCACCCATCAGATTGTCTGTAGGTGAGTCTGTAGGACATTTTCTTCATTAGTGATTGATGTGGGAAGACTCATCTACTGTGAGTGGTGCCTGGGCAGGTAGCCCTGGATAATATAAGAAGAACAGCTGAGCAAGCCATGGGAAACAAACCAGAAAGTACCATTCCTCCATGGTCTCTGGTCCTGCTCTGTTCCTGCCTTTGGTGAGGAGCTGTAATCTGAGTTGAAAGATATAATAAACTTTTCTCCCCAAGTTGGTTTTGGTCAGCTGTGGGACAGCAAACCATGCCAGGAAGTTTGGTAAGGTAAATCAGGATAAGACCCAGAGACTCGGTGGGCACACACCTGAAACTTAGGTGACTCCCTGTTTCCTGCCAGACACCTGACTTGGAACACGTGCCATGCTTCTCACATAAAAGAGTAGTGACCATGGGTCACTTAGGCTCAAGACAGAGTTCTCCATGCTAATGAGGTACCTAAAGGCCTGGAGGGCTTAGCCAATAAGTTTTCATTCCCAGACATTCCTCCCTGCAAAAGGTATTTAATCTCAGGCCATTTTCTGCCATGACAATAAACTGTTTGGAACCACAGACTGTCTCTTTTCATTGAGATCCGCCATTGGGAGCCATGCAGAAGGCCTTCACCTACAGAGCCATAGCCTAGTCTTCTGTAGAAGGCCTCTCTGCACTCCCAGCCATAACTGTCACCAAGCCTGCATCTGCCAAGCCAAGAACTATCCTCACTGGGACTAATCAGAGCTTCCCTTCTCTCCATGTATGTCGGTGCCTGCTAAATATTTACAAAGGGGGAAGAGTTTCAACTTTATTAAAGAAAGACTTTCGTGGTTTATTAGCCGTGCATGATGCTGCACATCTTAACACTTGGGAGGCAGAGACAACTGTGTTTTGTGAGTTTGAGGCCATTCTGGCCTACATAGTGACTGTAACTACAGTAATTTGGTTTCCAGAGCTGAAGTAACTCATTTCTCTAGATTTTTGTCTTGTCTGCCTCATCAAGCTCCTGGTCATCAAGACTGTTAGCAACCAGGTATCTTTACCATCTGCCTCCAGGCACCCAGGGACAGCAGGCATTATCACTAGCTGCCAAGATGCAACACATTCCCACTATTGGCACTAGCCCCATATCCTTCCCCTGACCATGTGCTATTTCCCCTTATAAAAAGCCAGTCTCTCCTCTCCCTGTTCTCTTCCTTCCTCCACCCTTGCCCAGGGGTGCCCAAGCCTCTGTGTACCCCTACCCCATAAACCTTCCTTGTGAGATCTGTTGCATGGTGTGACTTTATGGTGCCCATAGCTGAGATCATAACGTTGGTGCCAAGTGGTTTGGTAGGCTCCCTGGTACTTGTGTTCTTCGTGGATTAAACCACACACCAGGACCCTCTTTCCAGTCCACCTGCAACAGGCTCACTTTCTGGCTAACTAATCGCTGGGCACTCCATGCAGCACCAACAATGAGTAAGTCTCCCCCACCCTTTGGTAAGTGTAAATGGTTCCTTAGATCTGAGGGAATGACTGTTGAGTATCTGGCATCCTTCTAGTATTCTTGGAAATGGAGGTACCCCAGCCATAGTCTTTATGGTAGGCCTTCTTCACCAGTCCCCACCACTGAACTTTTCCCTTGAGCAAGGCTTCATCTTTCCAGAGTGGTTTTTCTCTCTCTCTTGTAAATCTTAAGTGAACTTTAGCTCAGTCCTTTGCCCAATGCTGTGATGACATGCTGGACAGCTTGTGCCTTCTCATTTCAGTCCTTCCTGTGTCTTTGGGACACCTTAGGCTCAGGCCTGTGACTCCTCTCCTCACCCATGGAAATAGTGTCTTTGACTATACCTGCAAGATGCCCCCCCCATGTCTTTTAGAGAACCTCAGACCTCTACACCAAGAACCTGACTTTAAAGGCTTCTAAACTTATGTGACTTTGCAACTGAACTTGGTCTCAATATCCCTTAGATAATCATCCAAATGGCTGCCTAATGGCACCTTAGATCGAGATGTTATATGGAATCTTTATACCTACTGCCAGTGATCAGGTAAATGGAAGGAGGCTCCTATGTCCAAGCTTTCTCTTATCTTCTCTCCAAGCCTTCCCTATGTTCTTCCTGTTTCCCCACTCAGCTCCTTCTAGCTATGAAGTCTCAACCAGAGGAAACCTCCACTTCCCTCGATCCTGCTAATGAACCCTCTCTGTCTTAATCAGGGTTTCTATTCATCATGACCAAGATGCAAGTTGGGGAGGAAAGGGTTTATTGAGCTTACACTTCCATGCTGCTGTTCATCACCAAAGGAAGTCAGGACAGGAACTCAAGCAGGGCAGGAAGCAGGAGCTGATGCAGAGGCCATGGAGGGATGTTTCTTACTGGCTTGCTTCTCCTGGCTTGCTCAGCCTGCTTTCTTATTGAACCCAAGACTACCAGCCCACAGATGGTACCACTCACAAGGAGCCCTCCCCCCTTGATTGACTAATTGAGAAAATGCCTTATCGCTGGATCTCATTGAGGCATTTTCTCAACTGAAACTCCTTTCTCTGTAATAACTTCAGCTTGTGTCAAGTTGACACACAAAACTAGCCAGTACACCCTCCTTACTGGCTCCAACCCACAGCACCCTGTTCTCTGGCTTCTTCAGCCTTCTCACTTGTGCTCTGCAGTGGAACCCCTCTGTCTCTCCCTATCCAGCCTGACCCACCCTCAGTTTTCCCTTTGTAAGAGGTCTTTGGGGAAGATGGCCTGGTCAAGGTACATGTGCCCTTTTCATTAAACAGGGAAAAAACAACAACAAAAATCAAGCCAAACCAAACCAAACAAACAAACAAAAAACCAAAGCAACAGCAACAGCAAAAAACTGGGGCCCTATACTTCTAACTCCATTACTTACTTTCATTAAGGAATTCCAATATATTACCCAATCCTATCGTCTTACATCATACATATTTCCCCCTTAACTAACACCCTACTTACAGAGGAGCACAAGCAAGTTTGGGAATAGGCCAGAGTGCCTGCAGATGAAGTCCACCAAACTAACGTAGCACACTTGGGGGCTGAGGAGAGCCCATCCAGGATACCCAGTGGAACAACAATTCCCTAGGTGGCATTCTAGCTACAGATCAGTTTACAACTTACCTCCTGGCTGGTTTCCATAAGGCTGCCCTTAAACCAGTGAACTATGAGTCCAAGTGGTTATCTAGAAAACAAGCATGAAAACCCCTCTTAATTCCTAAAATGCCTCACAAAGGTTCTCTTATAGTACACCAATGTATACCCTGAAAACCCAGAGGGTAAACAACTCATGACCTATTTCTTTTCCAGAGTTTCACTGACATTGGGGCCAAGCTTATGAACTCGGAGAGAGGACCCCTGACTCCACAGTGCTGGCCTTTAAAGTGTACGATGGGAGAGATGAAAAAGCCCAAAAGCAAAAATACCAAATATTGGCCAAGGTTATTCAACCAACTTCAGTGACTGCCTGGGCTTCCTTGCCTCCTAAGGCTTGAGGACCACTGGGTCTCTGCTTCAAATGTGGTCAGGAAGGTCACTGGGCCCAGGCCTGCCCTAACTCCTGCAAACAATCCTGGCCATGTGCAAAATGACATCAAGAGGGACATTAGGCTGTTGACTGCCCTTGTGTCCCTTCTGGTGCAGGGACATCGCTTCCAGATAGCACTCTAGCCATTCTCCTAGGCCTGGCCATAGACAACTGAAGGGGCCCAGGCTCCAGGCTCCCTTGGCCTGACCACTACAGGGAGCCCCAGGTAGTTATTATGGTGTCAAGGTAATCCATACCCTTTCTTGTGGACTGGAGCCACTTACTCAATCCTGATGGAGTTTTGGGGACCCACCTCTCTTCTTTTCCCTATTGTTGAGGTAGGGAAGCAACATTACCCCCAACAGTTGCATTTTTAGGGGTGTTTCTCTCACCCACTCTTTTCTAGTGGTGCCAATCTGTCCTGTTCCCTTTTGGGGAAGGGATCCTCTAGCCAAAGTGGGAGTCTCTATTTCCTTTGCTCCCCCATTCGCCTGAGCTGAAGTTTGCCAGCAGCCCTGCTCCTTCTTTTCTTAGACACCCAATCTACTGGTTCCAACATGTCATTTCCTTTGCCAGCCTCCCAGATGGACCCCCCAAGTCTGGAGTGTCCTGCTCTCTCTCTCTCTCTATCTCCCTGCCCCCCAGGGGACTTTAGGCTATTATCTCCAACTTCCTACAAAAAGCTACTTTGCCCCCACACCTTCTCCCTTTAACACCCCTACACTGGCAGTTAAGAAGCCTGATAACCTACTGCCTGGTTCAAGATCTTCAGCTCATCACTTCTACAGTGGTCCCCTCTACCCTGTCATAACCAACATTTATACACTCCTTCCATTTCCCCTCAGGGACCTCCCAGTTCTCAGTCCTGTACCTCAAGGATGGACTTCCTTCTTCTCTATCCCTCTCAACACCTGGTCACAAAGCACACTTTTCTTTATCTCTCCCCAAATCCAAGCTTATACAGTATGTAGATGACATTCTCCTCTGCAGTCCATCCTTACAGATTAGCCAAACTGACACTTCTGCTCTTGTCCAGCCGAAGCTACAGAGTCTCACCATCTAAGGTCCAGTTGTCCATCCCTCAGGTCACCTACTTGGGATTAACAATTGCTCTAACCCACAAAGCCATTACTTTGGATAGAAAACACTTATCCAGCCTCTCACAGTCCCCTCTATTAAAGAGGAAATTTGTATCATTCCTAGGAATAACTGGCCTTTTTGTCTGCTTCCTCTTTGACCAGACAGAACGTAATTATAAAGAGTGTCCAGACAGATAAGGAGGCTGCCCATACTGGTCTCACCAATACCATTCACCGCACTACAAACCTCCTCCTGATTCCCTCTTCTATGAGATAAGATCTTCTACCTCTATATCCACGACTCATGAAATTCCAGGTGGGTAATGGGCACTTCTGGTAACCTCTACTTCTCTTCAACCCTAGGCAAGCACAATTAATATCTAGAGAAAATATGTCCTGATTACCCAACCCTTGGTGATAAAGGAAGTAGAAGAGGTAACTAAACATTCCTCCAAGGTCACTGACCCTTTGACGTCCCATCTCCTAAATAATACAAACCTGTCGTTTCATCTTCTGTTTCAGACTCTGACCTTGACCTACCAGTTCCTTAATGTCACCAACCTGGCCACTTTGGAAATTGCTGGTTGTATGTTCCTCCTGGAACTAGCTCACATGCCACTCACAATCTCTCCTGTGACCCTGTGATCAAATAATCCTACCTCATCATTCACCAGCTACCCTGAGCCTGGTGGTGTCTTGACTCCCAACTTTTTTCTGATCACTTTCTTTGGAAATCTGTTCTAAGGCATCTGGGACTCATTCTACAGGGGCATTAAATCCCCCAGACAGCAGCAAAGCCATAACCCTTGATACCTTCTCTCAGCCCCAGTGCCCTACAGTTCACAGATCTTGATTCCTTATGATACTCAGGTCTACCATGGCCTATCCTCCATCTGGTCAGGAGTTTGCATGCTAGTCTTCCCCAAGTTGGAGATGATACATGGAAAGAACCCTACTGATTCTAGTTATGGACTCAATAGCTGCCTGACATAATAAAAAGGCAGTTCAAATCTTGCCCCTGCTGGTTGTCACAGGAATAACTGCAGGTTTCCTCCTGGAACAATGGGACAGACCACTTTTCTGACTTTGTATCATCAGTTTTCTTCCTAGTTCATCCAGGACCTCTAGTAGGTGGCCCAAACCACATTTACTCTTCAAGTAATTGACTCCCTGGCTGCAGTGGTACTCCAAAACTGATGGGGACTAGATTTTCTTAAGCTGAAAAAGTTGACCTTTGCTCCTTCCTCCAAGAGGAATGCTGCTTCTATGTCAACCAATCAGGTATAGTAAAAACCAAAATTCAACAACTTCAAACAGACCTCTAAAAAACTGTTAGGAACAACTCAATGCCTCTGACCCTGGGCCTTTGGAGCCCCATATGGAATGGAATTGCCCTTCCTGACTCCTCTCCCTCTCATGTTTCTTCATTTATTGGTCATATCCTGCTTTATCAAATTTTTCTCTGCATTTCTCCAACCACAAATTCAAAAAATCTCTAATCAAACAGTTAATCAGTTATTGTTGCAGGACCACCAACCACAGAGCCTGACACTTGTGTGCTCTGATGGTAAAGATGAAATTTCCTGAAAATGACTACACCCAGAAAGCAAGAAGTAGTCTAAAGAGCGCACTGCTCTCATGCCTGCCTTGAAATCATCCCTTTCAACTTCCTCCTCTTTTATAATAAACAAAAGGGAGGAATCAGGCATCTCCACCGCCTGCTCCCAGGCACCTACTGACAGCAGATGTCATCACTAGCTACCAAGATGTGACACATTCCAACTGTTGCCACAGTTACATCTCCTCCCCCTGTGCTTGTGCCACCTCCCCTTATAAAAGGCCAGTCCCCTCCTCCCCCTTCTCTCTTCTTCACTCCACCCTCACCCAGAAGAAGCATCTGAACACTACCTCCCCTCATAAACCTCCCACATGAGATCTGTTCAATGGTGTGACTTTATGGCATCCATTGCTTAGATCCTAACAAAGACCAGAAAAGATGTTTGCCTAACATCCTTTAATCAAGTGCTCATTGAAGGCCCCTAGAAACTGTCCAGTTGTGGCCCCCAAAAGGAAACTTTCACTCTCCCACCCACTTATGGTGAAAACATTCCAAAGACCTTTGCTCCACTACACGTGCCTGATATTTCCTCATGCTGCTGTCTGTCTGTCTCTCTGCAGAGTTAAGAGCTCTTCTGATATACCTCCTACCTTGTCTTGTCACTGTTCTATTGCTGTGAGCAGACACTAAGACCAAGACATATAAAAGAAAACATTTAATTGGGAGCCTTGCTTATTGTTTTTGAGGATTGGGAGCTGGGTGGCAGGCAGGCATGGCACTGGAACAGAAGCTGAGAGCTTAATATGATCCACAGGTAGCAGGCAGAAGAAAGAGAGAAAGGGAGGGAGAGAAGGGGGGCCTTGGAGTGGGCTTCTGAAACCTCAAAGCCCACTTCTACTGCCACACCTCCTTCATCAAGGCCACACCTCTTCCAACAATGCCACACCTCCCAATCCTTCCCAAATAATTCCATTAACTAGGGACCAAGCATTCAAATCTATGCACCTGCCAAGGCCATTCTTATTCAAAACACCACATACCTAAATAGCATTCTACCACAGTGTTCCCCCCCCCCATCTTTCAGCATACAAACAACCATACACATGTACATAATCATAAACATTTTTTTAAAGTAAATATACTGGCTGGTTTTGTGTCAACTTGACACAAGCTGGAGTTATCAAAGAGAAAGGAGCTTTAGTTGAGAAAATGCCTCCATGAGATCCAGCTGTAAGGCATTTTCTCAATTAGTGATCAAGGGGAGAGGGCCCCTTGTGGGTGGTACCATCTGTGGGCTAGTAGTCTTGGGTTCTATAAGAAAGCAGGCTGAGCAAGCCAGGGGAAGCAAGCCAGTAAGTTACATCCCTCCCTGGCCTCTGCATCAGCTCCTGCTTCCTAACTTGCTTGAGTTCCAGTCCTGACTTTCCTTTGGTGATGAACAGCAATGTGGAAGTATAAGTTGAATAAACCCTTTCCTCCTCAACTCGCTTCTTGGTCATGATGCTTGTGTAGGAATAGAAACCCTGACTAAGACAGTAAAAATAGATAAAAATCTACCATGATTATTGCTGAGTCTCCAATTTCCTTACATATAAGAAATAAGATATGATCCATGGAGTAAATTTAAAGAAAGAAATAATAGAATTATAACCTAAAATGAGTATTTCCAAATCCATATAAATAAGTAAACAAAAATTCCTTTAACCTAATTGTATCATGAGAAATAGACTATTGGTATTTTCACCAAACTTGTAAAGTATGTCTGAAAGTTTTTAATTAAAATATAGACTATAGCTAGGCACAGTGATGAATGAATGCCTATAATCTAACTACTTGGAGGCTCATACAAGAGGATGTGAGCTCAAGGCCTAGACTATATCAAGAAACCTTGTCTCAAAAAAACCAACAAATAAAAAAACTAAACAGTAACAATTAGTGAATATATATTTATATTTTTCTATATAAAGTATACAGAGTAAGTGGCACACAAGGGTTTGGAGATTTGGAACAATGGCCTCAAAAGCAAAGTTGTTAGTGTATTAGTGTTGGTGAGTTTTCCTTCACTGTGACAGACAATGCAGACAAACAACTTACAATAAGAAAATCTTTATTCGGGTTCCTGGTTTGAGGGGCTTGGGCTCATAATTGGATAGATTTGTTGCTTTAAAGCCTGTGGTAGTAGCGGGAAAGCCCATACTGGGGTTGAAGGGCAGCAGCAAAAGCTGAAGGAAAAAGAAGAGGATGCTGGGATCCTGCCATCTCTTCAAATACATACCCCCCAGTCAACCAAGACTTTTTGCCAGGCCCCAGCTTAAACTTTCTTACACTTCTCTCTTAGTCAGGATTTCATTGCTGTGAAGAGATACCATGACCAAGGCAACTCTTATAAAGGAAAACACTTAATTGGGTCTGGCTTACAGTTTCAGAGGTTCAGTCCATTATCATCAGGGCAAGAGCATGGCAGCATCCAGGCAGGCATGGTGCTGGAGGAGCTGAGAGTTCTACATTTTGATCCAAAGGCAGCAAGGAGAAAACTGTCTTTCCGGTCTCTAAGTCCACCCCCACAGTGACACATTTTCTCCAATAGGCCACACCTACTCTAACTACTCTAACAAGGCCACACCTCTTAATAGTGCCACTCTCTGGGCCAAGCATATTCAAATCACCACACATTCAGTAACTCCCATTTGAGCTTAAGCTTTTGACTCATGAGGCCTTGGAGGACAGTATTGCTTGAAACCATGGCAACAGCGGGGAGATCCTGGCAGTAGAGCCATTTCACAGACAGGCAGTGTCAGAGAGATGACATCATCCTGATGCTTAGGATTCTCCTGATCACAGAAGCACCTACAAGAGCTGTCTTATGGCAACCGCTATATTTCAGAGTGGCTTCCTCCTGCCAACTCTCACACTCCGGATCCCTTCACACTACTCTTGGGGTAGGCATAATTGTGGTCTCCCTTAGATATCCTCTCCCTGTCCCTGGGACCCATACAAGTTGTACTGCACAGAGCCTTAGTCCTTTGTTGCCACTGTAACAAAACAGCTAAGCATGGGAACTTATAAGGAGAAATGTATGTGACCTTGCTGGAGGCTGAGAAGTGCAGGGTCAAGGTCTTGCAGCTCTTGTTTCATTCTCTAGAGAAGTCGTTCTGTTCTCAGCCTTCCTAACACTGCAACCCTTTAATACAGTTCCTCATGGTGTAGTGACCCCCCCCAACCATAAAGTTATTTTTGTTACTACTTCATAACTATAATTCTGTTACTGCTATGAATCATAATGTAAATAATTTTAGAGATGGGTTTGACAAATGAATCATGACCCACAGGTTGAGATCTGCTGCTCTAGAGGGAATCTGTACCCTCACACTGCAGAAGAGCAGAGGAGAGTGAACCTATTCCCTGAAGCCCATCTGTGAGGCTCTGATCCAATCCCTGTGGGGATCCACCCTCAAGACTTAATCACTTTCTGAAGTCCATTCTCTGACTACTCTCCCCTTGGAAATTAAGTTTCAGAATATGAATTTGGGGGAGCTCCTGCTTGTTTGTCTTCACTCTTGATGGCAAGATCATCTACTCTGTTGCTGCATTCCCTCACTGATTCGAGAAGCAGCTTCCAGTGTAGATGCTCCAGGAATTGTCGAGGTCTTCAGCCCCAGATAGGGACTGCTGGGACATCTAGGGTGGTGGACTAGGTGACTACTAGATACCCGAATGTTCGAGTGTGAGACAGCCATTGTTGGACCAGATCACATTGCGTATGCCAATGTAATCTGCTTTTAATATATATTCATCCTATTACTTATGTTTCTTTAAAGAACCCTGACTCACACAGTTTGTACATGGCAAGGAGGATGAACGCTGCAGATGAAATTAAGGATACTTGTCAGCTGACCTTGAGACAGGGGTTATTCTGGTTTATCTGAGTAGACCCGGATAAGAGCAGTAGGCCAAAGGGTCTCGTCTCAGTTGGGTAAGAGTTGAAAGTATTAAGCTGCTGGCTTTAAAAACAGAGGAAGAAGTAGGAGCCGAGGAATGCTGGTGGCTTCCAATAGTCAGAAAGGTGGCAACACAGGTTCAGACCTGCAGTCTCCAGCCAGCAGGGTGGCCCTGCTATATCTCAAATTAGCCAATGAGGCAGATTCTGGATGTCTGACCTCCAAAACTGTATGACAAAGACCTCATGCTGTTTCAAGAGACTGCATTTGTGGTAAGTGGCTATACCAGTCATGCATGTTGGAGACTTAGCTTCCACACTCATTAACTAGTCCCCATGTCAGCTAAAGGTTGTTGGAAGGTGCCAAGGTAAGTATCACCCCACCCCCAACAGTAGCAGAAGCCAAGGGATCAGCATTTTGTTTGGGTTCATTGAATCTATTCTCTCAAAGCAATTTGAGAAATACATGTGACATCTGCATGCACAGAAGTTTAGGTCATACGAAAAGAATCTCGAGATAAGCAGATATTGTGAGTAATCAGTCACACTGCCTAAAGGGCTATTCTACAGCTGATATGTGTGGTTCAGCTGAATGACTTAATGAACCTTTGACTTTAGATGGCGTGGAAATGACCTAACATAAACATTCCAGTTTTTACTTCCAGTGCCATTTTCAATAGATTACATGAGACATGGACCACTTTAACATGGGCATTGAGTTCTGAGCATAGTTAAGGCAAACCAGGCTGAGGTAGGGTGTTCAGCAGGCTAGGGGCTTTAATGCAGTTTTTACTTGCTCTTTTCATTGTGTGACATGTGTGTTGGGGTATGCCCTCCATAATGGCTATTCCTGATGGTCAACTTGACTATGTCTGGAGTGAACTACAATCCAGAATTAGAAGGCTCACCTGTGATCCAGATGTGGCGTCTGGAAGACACAAGTTTCAGGTGTGGTGGTACACACACCTTTAATCTGGGCCACAACTTCTGCTGCAGACCTACATAAGGACATTGGAAGAAGAAAGATTTGCTCTTCTCCTGTGTGCCTTGTGGGACTAAGCAACTGCTAGATCCTTGGACTTCCATTCACAGCTGCTGCTCACCATTGTTGGGGAATTGGACTACAGACTGTAAGTCATCAACAAATTCCCTTACTATATAGAGACTACCTACAAGTTCTGTGACTCTAGAGAACCCTGACTAATACACCCTCATTGCCAATCAAAGAATAAAGTAAAACTTTAACTTTTTTAAAGTTTATTTTTAATCTTGTTTTTAAACCTTTTAACCTCTCTTTCAGCCCACCATCTGCTAGGGGTAGTGGAAAGAAAGGATACAGGGGTGGGTGGGGGGAAGTGGACCAGTTTAGAAAGGCTCTTTGGAGTAACATCCATCTGTGTTGTCTGAAAATTGGCAGTTCAGTTCAAAGATCAGTAGTGGCAGCTCGATCCACTTGCAAACAATTTATAGATACACTAGCAGTCCAGTTCTATAAAGTCAGGTTAGGAAATGCAGATCAGCAGCAGTGGTACTGCCTAACATAGACAGGCAGGCCTCAGCAGGACGGACCACGGCCAATAGGAATGCCAGAAAAAGTTCTCCAATGTGCCTATCTCGGGAATCGAAGATCAACAAAGACACAAGACCAAGACGTGTTTAGCTATGTCAGCAAGCCAAGCTCAGCCTCTGTCTCTATCCATCAAGTCCTTTTTCTACTCCCTCTAAGCATCACGTATCCCCACCGGTCTTGTCTTGCCTCCACACTGTACATCTGTCTCAACTGACATCACTCTGCCAATCAGCCTGAGTCTTCGGAAGCGACAAGAAGCCACAGCACACCACCAGAAGTTTTTTTTGGTGTTTCTTTCTATGGAGTCCTGACAAATGGAGCTCAACTACACAGTGTAAGATGGACCGAGAGATTTTTGTTAACAAAAATCTCTCATCTCATGTCCTTTAACGTGCTTTTTGTAACGGAACACCCTTTCACTTGTGTCTGCGTCAGTGAAACGTTCCTGAGTCTGCCTTACTCTTTCACCTGTGTCCGCTTCAGCTTGAACGTTCCTTCACGTGTCTGCTCTAACAAACCATCCTTTCACGCGTGTCCACTTCAGGAAAACACTCCTTCACATGTTTGTCCCGACAAAACACATCCAACACTTTCCAAAGAACCCTTAAGTTTCCACTTCAAGGCATGCTGCTTCTGCCCTGGTAGGAGAAGTATCTCTTCCAAAGCCACTTGCTAGATGAACTGGTTAAGCAGGAAACCCAAACAATGGTCACTAAAGCTGTCACAAATCAGGCCCATTATTGTGCAGCTATGGAAACTACGGGGGGGGGGGGTTGAGAAATGTTGTTCTTGTTTTAAGTGGACTCATTGTACAGCTGCAATATTGGGAACCAGCCAACCAATAGCCTATAGTGTAAAGCGTTTGCTTACTCACACATCAGGAGACTAGTTAGGGTGTATCTCCAAAGAAACTGTGAGACAGGTAAAGATAGCCATAGCTATATATATATGCCTTCTACTAGAATCAGCAAAGTCTGGAGACGCTGCCATAAAGGGAAGCCATGAAAAAACTGGTCTGTTTCTGTCTCTTTCTCTTTCTGTCTCTGTTTCTGTCTGTCTCTCTGTCTCTGTCTCTCTCTTTCACACACACACACACACACACACACACACACACACACACGGGGGTGGGGGGGTGTCCTTTGGTATGAATTACTCAATTCATCTGGCTCTCTATTCTGTGAACTTCCCAAGGTCAGAAAGAGCCCTACCTTCCCTCCAGTCACCACCACCCCGGACCCCTTTCCCCTTCCCCGCTGGCTAGCTAAAGCTGGCTCCTGAGAGGGTACACAAACTCTTTCCTGTGACAAGCACTCATTCAGCACCTCTATGATGCCCAATGATTGCAATTGTCCTAGCCTTCCTCCGCAGCAAAGCCTTTCTGAACCAGCCTGAGGGGAGGGCTCAATCTGACCGGAAATTCAGGGTTCACAGCCTGCCACTTTCATTTCCTAAAACTGAAATCTGTCTAAAGGGACTTGCGCAACAGCGGAATTTCAGCTCTGTTACTTACTGGAGTGGGGCGGGGGCGGAGCCAGTGCTAGGATAAGTACAGATGCAGCTAGACTTGTTATGAAGTTTCTGAAGAAGAGCCCGAACGGTCTCAGCTGACTCCAGCCAGTCCTTGTCCTTGGAAAACCCTGGACATACCCTGCTTCTCCCCCAGCTGAGGGCTGGGCTCCTTACTTTTGAGAGGAAAGTAGTCACTTGCTGTTGACTTGGCAGTCCTGGCTTGGAGCCCTCCCTTAACAGAGACACTGCTGGCTTTTCCTGAGAGAAACTAGCCATTTACTTGGTGGAATAAAACAGCGGGAACTAATTCTTATACAGTATAAATGACTGAAAGTCTGATTATAATCACATTCCTTTTGTTGTTTGTTTTGTGTTTTGTTTTGTTTTGTTTATGGACAGGGTCTCATGCAGCCTAAGCTGGCTCCTAACTCCAAATCTTCCTCTCTCCATCTCCCAAGTGCTGGGATTCCGTGTGTGAGCTAATATACAGGGCCAAATGAGTACTTTCAACGATACAATTCTATAAGCTACCATAGGTTCATTAGTTCTTTCCAGCTCCCTCAAGTGATAGCTGTTAATGGAGTTGGTTTTCTCAAGAGTCAAACTGATGGGAGAATCCTGGTCCACTGTTTGCTCTGCCCCATAGATGCCCTCAGTGAAAGAACAGTGGGGAATTAACTGTGGAAGATGGAGAGAAAGGGAGGGGGAGGGAGAGGGGGAGAGAGAGAGGGGGGAGAACAGAGGGAGATGGGGGGGAGGAGAGGGCAGAGGGAGAGCAAAGGGAGGGAACAAAGGGGGAGGGGGAGGGGAGAGAGAGTGAACAAAGGGGGAGAGGAGACGGGAGAGGGGGAGAGGGATTGTTTCCTGGTAATTTCCCTGCAATCAGTTTGTATTCTTTATTTTCTTAGAAACAAATGCTTTTAGGAAAGGCGGGTCACAATTAATCTAGCTATCTTTATCCAGTCACACTGCCTTTTTTTCCTATAGTTTTTATCTTTTGCCAGCACAGCTTTGGAGCACTGCAATTTCATGAGTCCAGATGTTCCTCTGCCAGTAGACCTCTATTCCCTTTCTTAGCTCATTCAGCCCACAATTGTGTAATTTCTGCTCTCCTATTTATTATTAGTATTACTATTACTCTGCTACCTTTTGTTCCTGCATGCATATGGGCAGGCAGCTTCGTTTTTCCACTCTATTTTCTATAAAATAAATGTATTGTTTGGTTGTTCTTAACAGTCCAACTTGTATCCAGCACTTATGAACGCCAGGCACCATTTGTGTGCTGTGCATACACTACCTTACATACATTTGCGTACATTTTACAGCCAGGATGACTTGATCCAGATTTCACAGCCAGCAAGGTAGCTCAGAGACTATGTCCCAATGCCCTTTAAGTGGCCAGAGGCTTCTCCAAATCCCTTTTGAATATTATTTTTTATGTCAGAGACATGGTGTCCTGGGGGACTACTTTGCCAAATGAAGCACAGGCTCAGCCCTTTGGTACCCAGGGTTGGTGCATGGTATTGTGGAGAATTGCCACACTTAGCAAATTCTGGTATCTGTTCAAAGCAGAAGCTGTTGACTTCTGGAAATAGAAGGCTAAGGGTGAACAGAACAAGGGACTGTATGACAGGTACCCCTTTCTCCCCAGGACAAGTGCCCTCTCCCATCATTTTTTATCCAGACTTTTCCACAATCTGACTAGACTGCCCAGATGAACTAAAAACTAGAGATGAAACTAATTTAAATCATAAAGCCTTTCCAGAAAACACTGGCTAACCTTGAGAGTTTGTTTTGTTCTGGGTCCTGCCAGCTCAGGTCTGCTTTTCCCCTCAGTACATCCAGGTGGACTAGAAAGAATGATGTTTAGCTGGATGGGTGGGTTAGGCAGGACCTTGGTCAAAACACCCTTCTCCGGAGCTGGTTTTCAGTGAGACAGCTTTCTTCATTGGGGTGAACAAGGGGTAAACAAACCTTGGGGGAGTGGATGGGAGTTTTTCAGGGTGAGCATCGCCATTGGCTGCTTCCTCCCCCCCCCCCCCACCAGGTGCTTCATTTATGGGAAGAGGAATGCCAGGTGCTTGCTGGACATGTCCTTATAAGGAGAGAGGTTTAACCTAAAACCTGGCCACCAAGCTCTGTGACTGCCTCAGGGGTGGCAGAGGTGGGGGTTGTAAGGCTACGGAAGCCTATGTGAGCCAGAACATGCAGGCCCAGAGCAAGGAGGAAGTTATCTGTTCATGCCAGTCTCAGGATGAGATTTTCGGGATTTGGACACATCTTGACCTCACTCTTGCTCCAGACTGGTTTCTCTGGCCGCAAGTCTTTCTGGGTCCCAGATGTGAAAACTAAGTCTTGTGATCTATTCAGTCACACAGCCATCAAGATTTAAGCTCCAGTCTGCTGGCAGTGCTTACCCTTATGGGTCACACAACATTGCCCCAACAGCAGTGCTGTGGAGTCTGGATTATTGGTGTGTGTGTGTGTGTGTGTGTGTGCTTTGTTCTGGGACCCAGTAGTCAGTCTGGATTGGAGGCACATGGACCACTCCTGAAGGATGCCAAGAATCAGTCCAGGAGATCATATAGAAGAGTGATTAGCTGTAAATTCATTAGAGCCAAAGTAAAGGATGTGTATTTTAGATCTGCAGTGAAGATTTACAGCCTACAGGCTAAGAATGATGATGATGACAGCTCACCATTACTGAGCTCCTTCTGTATACTCAGCATTTTGGCTGGGAGATTTTATATATATATATTCTTCAATTCAGGCAGGGAGGAAACCCATCTGTTATTGGAGTGGAATCTCATACTTGAGCCATTATTCCATCTTGGACCTAAAATAATAAATGACACTGTCTCAGGCATGGCTTATTTCACTTAAGGTGTTCTTGTTTGGCAACTGCAGTTGAATTGTGCAAAATACGTTGGGCAACATTCCTGTAAATCGAACTCACAGCAAAATGGGAAGACGTCCACACACTATAAAAACTCTGGCCTCGTGTGTGTGTGTGTGTGTGTGTGTGTGTGTGTATGTGTGTGTGTGTGTGTGCAGCTATGTTCCGCTGCTGAGTAGGTTATGAAGACTGGGGTGTCGGTCTCAGGGGAGCCAGCGAAGGGCAGTGTGTGGGCTTTGCAATCAGATGGAAGAACCAATCCAGCTGTTACTTGGCAAGTTCTTAAACTCTCTGAGCATCCGTGGCTAAAAGGAGGTTAATACTCCTCTTACAAAATTGTTACAGAATGGTGGGCACACACACAGACACCCACACACACAGACACACACATACACACACACCAACCAAACAGATTTTAGCTTAAGATAGGGACTCAGTGGAATTTATTCTCCACTTTTCCATCCCCATTTTGGATCTACTTATGGGACTTTATAATGCCTTCTCTTCTTTTCCTCACATTATATGATTTTTCTACTTACCTTGATAGACACACACACACACACACACACACACACACACACACACTTTTCTAAGATGCAAAGAAAAAGCTCCCAGAGAGGATGCCAGGAGGCAGGGCATGCTTGTGGCTGAAGGGGCATAGAGCAAGCTTGAGATGCCACTGTGAAAAGTAAGGGATACCTGAAGAAACACAGCTATAGATGTAGAGGCCAAGACCCCTGAGGATAAACTACCCAGCCTTAGGAGACCTCAGGGACGGGGACCTCCAACAGTACTCAAGTCTAGGAGGGACAAAATGCACAGGGCAGTGTGGGCAGCTGACAGGAGACCAGGCCTTAGAGGAACTGTTTTTTCTCACACCCAATTGAGGTGGGAACATCTGGTTAGGGAGGTGCCTTCACCTGATTTAATACAAATTATCTCTTAGTAACCCAAGTGGTCTGGGACTGCTGGGTGGCAGATACTATAAGCAAGGTTGCTGCTGAGGAGGCCAGGACAGCAAGGGACACACCAGATTAGACTGTAGGAGTTGGCCCTAACTGGTCCAGACCAGTCTGTACGTGGCTCCCAGGGAGAAGAAAGAACAGTGGTTAGTTGGTTACTGTGAGAAGAAAGGAAAGAAAGATTTGATGAAAACAGTTTAAGGATCCACAAGCTTGTCTTTGCTACTTTCCCAAAGTCTTTGAACATTTTTCTCTGCAGAAGAGAGAATTCAGAACTTTGTTTTGACTTTATTTACCAGTTAATGTTGCAATTTCTAAAGTTATACACTTAGAAACTTGTTTTTCCTTACGTTTTTCAGTTTTATTTCCCTATTTAGACGCACCCCAAAATTTAAGCAACATTTAAGTGCCTAATAAGTAGTTTATTCTTACTTATAAACTTAGCAGAAGGAGCTATTGTTTGCTTACTTCCTTGAGACAGAGCAGATCGTTCTGTATCACTTAGGTAGACCTCCTGTAAGCACCCACAATTACTTACTGGGTCAAGGTCACCTGATATGGCCACTTAAATCAGGCAGGTTGATGGGACCACAGCAAGACTGAGACAGTGCCAATTTATTGAGGGCCATCTGATTGTTTTTACCTTTATCTGAAACAGAAGGCAATGGAAATTTCCAGAATCAACACAGTTGTAGTTACCAGGATGCAATGGTGTTTGCAAACTTTGCAGGTTACAGGAGCCCAGTTGTCCTGCCAAGCTTCCAAGCATGCTTGACTTCCGAGGAAACATACAGAGAAACCCAAAGTGGTCTGCATGCTTCACTGCCTGAGGGAGCGAAACACTCTCTCAGGAGCTGGAAGGTATCTTTTGACCCAGGAGCCATGGACTCTAACTTGAAAACCCTATGATGCATATCTTTCAAGGCATCTAGGCATGGCCAACTCCATGGCTCCCGGCAACCTACAACTTGAAATCCTTCTGCCTCAGGCTCCTGAGTGCTTGTAAAAACTAGTCTTACATTGAAGACTTTAAACTTTTAAGCATTTTAAACTTCATGTATGTATGGACTATATGACATAGCCTTTAAATGTATTTCAGTTATTCAAATGAAACTTTTTCTGAGTCCTTAGATTTAATTAATAAAATTATAAATACAGTGAATTTTAATTTCTTGTAAATATTTTAAGAAAGAATATAAATATTTCAGCATATGCTTCTAAAAACAGAAAAGAATCACAAAGTACAGTGAAATGTAATTGTCTTTCACAGTCCACAAGAGATCAATTCCATGACCCCTTACCTACAGCTGCCTGGCACACACAGGTAAACTATATGTATTCTCCTGAATGCTTCAGATCACCTCTAGATTTCTTACAACATGGAATGCAATGTCAACGTGGTGTGAAGATTTGTATGCTCTTGAGGGAATAAAGACAAAGAAGATGTCTGCTCCCCCTGCTCAGTGAGGACACCGTTTTTTAAAATTCTTTTTTAATACAAGGTAGGTTGAATTAGTGGAAATAGAACCCAAGGATGTGGAGGGCTGACTGTGCATGTGTGAGATCTAAAACAAATGTGCTGAGGGCTTGCCTTGTCTACTGGAGGGAAGCTCAGCAGGGTGTGTGTGTGTGTGTGTGTGTGTGTGTGTATGTGTGTGTGTGTGTGTGTAAAGAACACACCTGGACACAGCTTTGGAAAACTTTTTTTTTATTGGGGGAGGGGGAGAAAGTGGTATTTATACCCCTGGGGAGGTGGCAGAGTCTCTAGGCAAGGTTTGTGTGGTCATATACCATTGGCCAGGGTAGGGCTATTGGAAGGTACTTCATCTGCATTCTCAGTGGCTGTAGAGAGTGTGTGTGTGTGTGTGTGTGTGTGTGTGTGTGTTTGTGTGTGTGTGTGTGTGTGTGAACCATATAAGCTCAATCAAGGAGTGAAGTCTGATAGCTGTCAGGGTAATAAATTCTTACTAGGGTTGAAAGTGGGGCAGCAGTCTTCATAGTGCCAGGTTGGGAGAGGGGAGGGAGCTGACTCCTGCAGTCCTCATCTGAGGTATCAGGGTTTGCAGCTCTCCTTAACACTACCTCTTTAATCCTAGGCCATTCTGGTCCTACAAGGGGTGAGAGGAAGCATTGCAAGAGATTCAGAATTTCTGAAGCAGTGGCAGACTACTGCAGAGTGTGCCCACACACCCCTTCATTCATGGACATTTGGCACGGTGGCTGGCATGTGGCAATTCAAGCTTTGCTTTTTGGAATCCTCTGTAAGTAAAAAAATAAATTATATATACATACACACACACACACACACATATTTGATTTGCAGTTAGTTGTATCTGTAGGTGTGAACTCTACAGATATGCATACATTTTAAATTAGAGTTATAAGTCCGACTTTTACTCCAATTAGCCAAAATTACCTTAGATGTGATAAACACTTTAGAATCCCAAAGAACATTACAGATGTGTATATGAAATTATAAAACAATAAACACATTAAAAGTCAAATATCTAGAATAAATATGTAGCTGAGTGGTAGTGTTTGTCTAGTGTGCGTGAGGCCCTGACTTACACAGAAACAAACAAACAAACAAAACTCCATGTCCATGGGTCCTGTAACATAAGATATGCAAATGTTACTTATAAATCTTCTAGAAACATTTTTGGGCCAAATACAACATCTATTAAGTGCATAGAGGATACAACTTCTTAACTTGGGGAATTCCTTCTTAGTTGCTCAATAATACTGGCCAAGAAGTTGGTGATAATCTTGTCTGAGGCCCTGACTGGCACACTCTGGACTCCAGTTACATTTAATCATTAGGAACTAAACCAAGCAAGACAGTAGTCACAAAAGTCATGTGTCTTGTTTTCCAAATGACTCATCTTCCTGTCTGCATAGAAGTTGGCAACCCTCATTGTACCACATGGTTGAGCTTAGCAGTTATTGGCCCTTGAGACACTTCAGGATATCCTAAGGTACTCCAAGGAACTTAGAATGTGATAAAACTCTACCCTCTTTTCATATTTTTCTGCTTGGTGTTGTGACAGGTACTGATATCAATTGGTCCACTTTTTTTGGGTCCTCTTAAAAGGGGACAGCTGCTGGGTCACTAAGCTAGTAAGTCTGCTAGGTCAAGAGACCACTGTTCAGCTCCTCTCCCTTGCAGTTCCTGTGTCTGGCAACAGCTGTTTCAATGTGTACACTTCATTCATCAGTGCCCAGCTAAGCTCTGAAGGAGAGAGGGAAGCATGACTCAGGGAGTGCTGGGTGGATGTCACTGCATCTGAGGTCAATGTATTTCCACCCAGAAGAGTCAACCCCATGCCCTGGGCATTTCCACCCAGTCATGCTCCACAGGAGTGTGTGCATCTGCAAGGGCCTCTCTTTTTTTCCTAAAAGAATTCATACAATGAATGAAAACTATTTGTCTTGTCTTTGGGAGTCTTCTGTATTTGGTTCCAAATTAAAGAAGCTTACCATCATCTATGGATTGGCCCTTCTAGTATAAGAAAATCAAGGTCTCTCCCTCTCCTCCCTCCCTCCCTCCCTCCCTTCCTTCCTCCCTCCCTCCTTCTCTCCCCTATTTTCCCTCTCCCTTGCTCTACATCTCCCTCTTTCTCCTTTCATTCTTTTGCTCTTTCTCTGTATTTCTCTACTTTCCTAAACGTTATATTCCTGGAATATAAGCTCCCTAAAAAAGTAAAACAGAACTGTTGCTGCTGGGGTCTTAACAGAGCATGTGTTTAGCATGCAGGAGGTCCTGGGTCAGTCCCCAACACCAGAACTCCAACCAAAGGGCGTGTAGACCTGTCATTTGGGCGGACATACAAAATAGTCAGTTGTAATCATTGAAGTTTTGAAAGCCTTCCAAATTTATAAAGTGAAAATTGCCATTCCAACTATCAGATGAAAGGAAAATCAATCCTCTCTGGAAGTGGCCTCAGGAATAAACCCAAGGACTGTCTTGGTGAGCAGTCAATAGTCATGTTAGCTATCATTGTAGGGTTGCCTACACTGTGCAGACGTGTTGCTGGTAGGATTTTGTGGATAAATAAATGGCTTTGTTTGTTTGTTTTTTTTGAGACAGCATCTCTTGTAGCCCAGGCTGGCCTAATTACTCCATGAAATCCTTCCTTGGCTTCCCAAATCTTGGGATTACAGGTGAGTCCCCACAGGAGGCAGAAATCAATGGCTTTTGCTCAGCTTTGCTTTTAGAATAACAAAGCAATAAACTCTGTTAATCCAGGAAGGCCAATTCCAGAAGTCAGCACAGAGAAGAACAGCTTCCAGTGTTAGGGGAAAGTAAGCTGCAAGGAGTTTGCCAAGTGCTTGAGAAATCCAGAGGAAGGAAGGCAGCTGCTGTAGAGCCTGAGCCATCCAGACTGCATGGTCACATGGTGAGCCTACAGAACCAGACTGCAGGGCACAGAAGTTCACTCTCAAGATTGTACTGGTGCTTATTGATCTAGTTTTGCTGATAATTAAAGGGCTGGGGTGGGAAGTCACTTTGGAACCCAAACTCACAGCGTTTGGGAAAGCAAATGTATCAGGGGCTTTGTCTGAGTCTTCTTGTCCACGCAACACCCAGATCCACTGAAGAGGAACAGCATCCCTTTTGGCTCTTTCGAAGACAAATCTCAGAGGGAAAGACTGAAAAGCCGAACCAAGCTAGAGCCCAGTAGTCTTTAGCTGCACTTAACTCTAAACTGTAAACTGTAAACTCTTGCTCATGAAGAGGTTTTTGAAGCACCAACACATTGGCTCTTCTTTGAGTCTCCTTGCATTGTAAGGCCTCCAGGGACATGTGTATGAGAAGAAATTTGCTTCTCTCTTGTTTTCAGTTTGTTTCCACGGGTTTAAGGATGTAACTTCCAGACAGAGAGAGAGAGAGAGAGAGAGAGGGAGAGGGAGAGAGAGAGATACAGGGGTGTGGTGTAAATTCTCTATAAGGCAGTGGTTTTCAATCCATGGGTTGAGATCACCACAGGGGTTGCATATATGATATTTACATTATGATTCATAACAGTGGCAAAATTACAGTTATGAATTACTAACAAAAATAATTTTATGGCTGGGGGTCATCACAACATGAGGAACTGTATTGAAGGGTTGCAGGGTTAGGAAAGTTGAGAACTACTGTCCAGATCCTATAAGGAAAAGGGATGTGGAGCTGAGGGGAAGAGAACCCTGGGCTTAAGGGGAAAAATTCTGACTTCAAATCTCAGCTGCTATTTCTGATTCACAGGACATTTTCTTGTGAAAATGAGGATAAGGACGCTTGCTCTGCACCCAGTCTCACTTTGCCGAGGTCAAACGGGATCATAGGCACAAAAGGTAGATTATTAACTTGTTTTAAAGTAGGGTGTTTTCCCCTTATAACTGGAAGATGGAGCCACATCTCCATCATGAAGCAAACCAATCTACCACTGTTTTCAGAGTCACTTTGAGATGCAGATATACAGTAGAGAAAGGGAAGTACTTAGCTTCAAAGCCACAGATAGAAGTGTGAGCCCTGAATCTTCCCCATGGGTGGAAGGATCAGCTACTGCTCAGAGGACTGTTCTGGGGGCCAAGGAAAGAGAAAGAAATCTGTGCTGGCCTTATCCATTTACATCCTGAGCAAAATGCTGCCATCCAGGTCTGGATGGAGGCTAGTAGACCCTTTTAACAGATGCTGAGCAGACATGGATGTCAGAGATAAAAGGGCAGGGGACAAAGTGCTGAAAGGAGAAAGAGACAATACCCCTGAGCCCAAGTTACAGCCTCTGAGGATGGAGAGAAAGCAAAAGGGTCCAAAAGATATGTTTGAGGGAGAAGTGAGATTTTGTGATTGGAATAGTTAGGGTTAGAACCAGGGTCTTAGCAGCCCTGGCTAGCTAGCCTCTTCTTACCGGGCCTCAATAAGGTTTTTAAATGATTAACAGTAGACAGCAGAAAAATATCTATTCAGTATAGCCAATCAGGAAGACAACAAAATAATGAGGGTGTACGTTGCCCCTCTCCTAAGTTCAGCATCCTGTCACCACAGGTTCAGATTTAGATAATACAAGAAGTACCCGTAAGTAGGCAGTTTTGGCCAAGGTGTGGTTCCCCCCCAGTCATTCAGCCATCACTGTCCAGGCCTCCAGTCTTTTCCTCATGGTGATCTGTAAAGAACTCCCTGTGGCTGGCACCAGGTTGTAATTTTTAACTTTCCTTAGCTGGAGCATTCCAATAACCAAAGAGAGAGTGTGTCTCTTTAGAACATCCTTTTCCTTCCAGAACCCTTGCAGCAGAATGCTCAACTCAGCGAAAGGCGAGCTGGGAGCTTTCTCTTTTGGGCACTTGGGGAATTCCCACAGGGAGCCTGGAGACTCTCAGTTCTGTTTTGCCTGACCTGCAGCTCCTGCCAGCTCTGGTGACAAGCTTGGCTCCCCTTGCAGACCCCTGTGGGTGGCGCTTGCCACACGGCGGGGGAGGTGGGGAGGGGAGGAGGCGGGGTTGGCGACCGGGAAGTTCGGGCTCTGGCCTGGGGACATCCCCTTCCCGTACTTCGTAGGCTGGTGCCCACATGGCCAGGGGGCACGGGAGCGGCGGCTGGAGGTCTCCTTAGGTAGGTGGGTCGTTCCCGCTGCACGGTCGCTGCACCCCTGTCCGGGCAGGGTCGGGGGGAAAGGGACGACAGGGCTGCCGCTGTGCCTCCGCGGTGCGGGGACCTGGTTCCCAACGTGAAGCACCTGCGCCCAGAGCCGGGAGGGTCAGCTTTGGAGATGAGTGTTTCCAGCTGTAGTTCCAGTCTTAGCTTTGGGGCCGGATGTTTCCTGCTGTGATCCCTGCAGGAAGAGGGACACCCAGGGAGGAGAGGGGCCCTGCAGAGCCACTGTCCTTGAGCTCGCAGCTGTGTGACCAGTGTTTTTGCAGCCTTTCTGGCCCTGGAGTCAAGAGTCTGTAGAGCCCCTGAACTCTGGGGCGCTCAGGGTGACGGTGGCGCTGTTCCAGATAACTTCCAGCCCACTCTTCTCTTGTCCCCATGCTCTGAGCAGGCGGTCACTTGCTGGAGGTGTGTTCGCAAACATCGTTTCCGACAGTGAAGATTGGACAGCGGTCTCTGCAACCTAGAGGTGGAAAAAATGTTCGAGGAGATGCAGACAGTTTCTTTCTAGACAGGATCTTGTTTCTGAGTATAGAGGCTTCATTTCTCCGCTTTTCGTTTATCTCTGGAGCATCCGAATTGCATCTCTGGACAGAAAAGAACTTAACGGAGACCACAGACAGTGAGTGGAGTCTTTTAATAAGGACCTTCCGAGGGTGCCCTGACTTCTTCAGTTCCATAAATGAGAACCCTGTGTTAACATCTTAGATGTCAAGAAAAGGCTTTTCTGGTTTCAAAAAGGAGAAATTATTTTGGGTGTAAAACGCTCAGCTTGCCGGATGGTTTTGATTTGACCTAAAATTCTTCAGCAAAGAGCAAATGGTAGGTGAGGTGTCTTGACTTAGACGGAGAGACGCTCTTCCTTCCCCAAAGGGAAATAGTGAACATTATTACTATTGGAAAATATCGTATTTCACCATATTCAAAGTTTCTTTCTGTTCCAAACAAAGAACACTTGCACCTTAAACCTTTAATTAGTGTATACAAAAACTGCCAGACATTGACAGTATGTTTTGATTGACAGTATGTTTTGATTGACAGTATGTTTTGATTGACAGTATGCTTTGATTGACAGTATGCTTTGATTGACAGTTTGTTTTGGAAATTTCTAAGTTACCAGCTTTTTTTTTTTTTTTTTTGTACTTCTAAATTCTAAATTTATAAGTAAACGAACATTTAACTGGATAAGTGCCCAATGAAAAATCACCCTCAAGTTAGAAGAAGTGAAGTTAAGAGAGAACACCTAACATAGGGAAAAATTCAGAAAGTTCGTAATGCAATAATTGGAAGCCTTCAAATATTAATTATATGGAATAAAAGGTACTTCACTTAAATGATCAAGTTAATAGCATCAGAAAAGAATTAACATCTATAACCTTCAAATCATTGGCTGGCTTATCTTTTTGAGATAGTCTCATGACTTATGGGCTGAGACCACAACCCACCAAGTAGTTGCTGGAGGTGTACACCACTGTGTCCTGTTTATTCAGTGCTGGGGAACAAACATACTAGCATACTAGCAAAGCACTCTACTGACAAGCTACATCCCAGGCTCATCACCTGCTGAGTCTAAGAGATTCCTTAAGGGCACTAAAAGGGAAAATGGGCAACCAGTTATCAAAAGAAAACCGTGGGAGATGGAGAGATGGATCTGCAGTAAGGAGCACTTGCTGCTCTCCCAGAGGACCTGGGGTTAGTTCCCAACACACACCTGAATGCTTATAGGGGATCTCATGCCTTCATTTGGCTTCCGAGGGCACTGTACACACATGGTGCACATGTGTACATTCAGGCAAAACACTCATGCATGTATACTTACACCATAAAGTGGCCCTTGCCGCCAGGCCTAATGACCTGAGTTCAATTTCAGAACCCACATGGTAGAAAGAAAGAACTGGCTTCCTCAAATCTTCCTCTTACTTCCACATTTGGGTAGTGACACACATAATGCCCCTCCCAACCAGTACAGAAGTGTAAAACGTGTTTGGGAAATTGTTGAGTTACTTCATTGAACAAATATGACCACGACACGTGTGGTTGAATGAAGCAGCTACAGGGTACAGGGGCCAGAAGGTGCACTGGGAGACAAGCTTTGGGTTCTTCCAGGAAAGCATACTGGGGAAGTGAGGCAAACTACCTTATTTCCTTTACATTCATCTAAGTAACCCATCTGGGATTGGACACAGCTTTCCACGAATTTAGCTCTGCAGAATGAGAAGGTTCTGGTGGCCTGAATGTCTCCCTCAACTCAGAAAACTATTGACCCCTCTCTGCCTAGGGCTCCAAATGTTCCTTCTGTCTGCTAGTAGCAGGAGCAAGGCAGAGTTAGTGGGCATGAGAGTAGGCTGTTTCTGTGCTCAGTGAGAGAAGTGGTATAGTCTTGTGGGAGCATGAGCCTAGGGAGCAATGAATTAAGTCAGAGGTACTTGATGAAAGGCCCGTGACTAAAGAGCCATACGGCCACATCTGGTTCATTTCTATAACTACTCAATTGTTCATTCCAAAGCATGCATCTGTTTATTTCCAACCCACATTTATTGAGTCCTATGTTGTTTTTTGATTCTCTCTCAGATGGCTGTTTATCTGTTTCTTCATTGGCAGACAAATATCTGCTAGTGCTATTGTATATAATAAAATTAATTTTTAATTTTCATTCATGTATTGCATTTGCCTCTAACTTATTCCTTGCATGAGAGATAGATAGAGAAAGAATGTGAACAAGAGTGAAAACAATGATATGCCCTCAGGCACACTTACTCACACTCGATTCATTTGTTTTAAGGTCAAATCTCAGAGGATGCTACGAGCTCTTTGGATCTTCTGGATCTTGGTGGCCATGATAGGCCTCTCCATCGAAGGCTGTTCTGCTCAGGCATCTCTGTCATGTGATGCTGCTGGTATATGTGATGGCCACTCCAGGTCTTTCACTTCTATTCCCTCCGGACTCACAGCAGCCATAAAGAGCCTTGATCTGTCTTTCAACAAGATCACCTACATTGGCCAGGGTGACCTGCGGGCATGTGTGAACCTCCAGGCTCTGATGTTGGAATCCAGTGGAATCAATACAATAGAGGGAGATGCCTTTTATTCTCTGGGCAGTCTTGAACATTTGGACTTGTCTGATAATCACCTATCTAGTTTATCTTCCTCCTGGTTCAGACACCTTTCCTCTTTGAAATACTTAAACTTAATGGGAAATCCTTACCGGACATTGGGGGAAACATCTCTCTTTTTCAATCTCACAAATTTACAAACCCTCAGGGTAGGAAATGTGGACACCTTCAGTGAAATAAGGAGAACAGATTTTGCTGGACTGACTTCTCTCAACGAACTTGAAATTAAGGCATTAAGTCTCCGCTATTATGAGTCCCAAAGTCTGAAGTCGATTAGAGACATCTATTACCTGACCCTTCACTTGAGCAAGTCTGCTTTCCTGCTGGGGATTTTTGCAGATATTCTGAGTTCTGTGAGATATTTAGAACTAAGAGATACTGACTTGGCCAGGTTCCGATTTTCAGAACTGTCCGTAGATGACATCAACTCTCCGATGAAGAAGCTGGCATTCCGAAATGCAGATCTCACTGACAAAAGTTTTAATGAACTTCTGAAGCTGGCTCGTTACATCTTGGAACTGTCAGAGGTAGAGTTTGATGACTGTACCCTCAATGGGGTTGGTGATTTCAACCCCTCGGAGTCAGATGTAATGAGAGAGCTAGGTAAACTAGAAACATTAACAATTCGGAGATTGCACATCCCCCAGTTCTATTTATTTTATGATCTGAGTACCGTATATTCCCTTCTGGAGAAGGTGAAGCGAATCACAGTAGAGAACAGTAAGGTCTTCCTGGTCCCCTGCTCATTCTCAAAGCGTTTAAAATCATTAGAATTCTTAGACCTCAGCGAAAATCTGATGATTGAAGAATATTTGAAAGACTCAGCCTGTGAGGGTGGCTGGCCTTCTCTACAAACCTTAGTTTTGAGCCAGAATCATTTGAAATCAATACAAAAAACGGGAGAGATTTTGCTGACTCTGAAAAACCTGACAGCTCTGGACATCAGTAGGAACACTTTTCATCCGATGCCTGACAGTTGTCAGTGGCCAGGAAAGATGAGCTTCCTGAACTTGTCCAGTACAGGGATACAGGCAGTAAAAGCATGCATTCCTCAGACTCTGGAGGTGTTGGATGTTAGTAACAACAAACTCGACTCATTTTCTTTGGTTTTGCCTCGGCTCCAAGAGCTCTATATTTCTAGAAATAGGCTGAAAACACTCCCAGATGCTTCGTTGTTCCCTGTGTTACTGGTCATGAAGATCAGAGAGAACGCAATAAGTACTTTCTCTAAAGACCAACTTGGTTCTTTTCCCAAACTGGAGACTTTGGAAGCAGGTGACAACCACTTCATCTGCTCCTGTGAACTCCTCTCCTTCACTCTGGAGAGGTCATCCCTGACCCATGTCCTGGTTGACTGGCCAGACAGCTACCTGTGTGACTCTCCGCTTCGCCTGCACGGACAGAAGCTTCAGGATGCCCGGCCCTCCGTCTTGGAGTGTCACCAGGCTGCACTGGTGTCTGGAGTCTGCTGTGCCCTTCTCCTGTTGATCCTGCTCATAGGTTTCCTGTGCTACCATTTCCACGGGCTGTGGTACCTGAGAATGATGTGGGCGTGGCTCCAGGCCAAAAGGAAGCCCAAGAAAGCTCCTTGCAGGGATGTTTGCTATGATGTCTTTGTTTCCTACAGTGAGCAGGATTCCTATTGGGTGGAGAACCTCATGGTCCAGCAGCTGGAGAACTCTGACCCGCCCTTCAAGTTGTGTCTCCACAAACGGGACTTTGTTCCGGGCAAATGGATCATTGATAACATCATCGATTCCATCGAAAAGAGCCACAAAACTGTGTTTGTGCTTTCTGAGAACTTCGTACGGAGCGAGTGGTGCAAGTACGAACTGGACTTCTCCCACTTTAGGCTCTTTGATGAAAACAACGATGCGGCCATCCTTGTATTGCTGGAGCCCATCGAGAAGAAAGCAATTCCCCAGCGCTTCTGCAAACTGCGCAAGATAATGAACACTAAGACCTACCTGGAGTGGCCCTTAGATGAAGGCCAGCAGGAAGTGTTTTGGGTAAATCTGAGAACTGCAATAAAGTCCTAGGTTCTCCACCCAGTTCCTGTCTTGCTTAACTAAGGTCTTTGTGACATGAACTGTAACAAAGTTTATAAGTACCATAGAATTGTACTATTCAAGATTTGGTAAGTATAACTAGTAACTATGAGCTTTATCTTGAATACTGTTATATAAATATTTGACATCAGGAGAATGGTTTCTCTGTTTTTCTTTCTCTCTCTCCATTATTGATATCTGAATAGCCTGCTCACTTACAGCATCTGGAAATGGTACGTGTAGAATGACAGTTTAATGCCTGCATCCAGTCAGTGTGGCATAGGGTGGTTACAGAAAGTATTTCCTAATCTACACACCTGTCATCCTCTGTGTGGCTGATACCAAGGGCAAGGAGTCACATATTTGAGGCATCCAGGCAAATCTGTTGCCATTCCCAGAGAGGGGATTGTGTCCCACCATCCCATCAGATCTTCCAGTATAAATGACACAGGCTGCATTTTTCCTGTAAACAAGGTTTATCTTTCTGAGTATTTGATAGTTTTCTCTAAGTATAAATTAAATATCAATTTGTAAAGATCTGAAAGACCTTTAATTTTCATTATTCATAGAAATGAAAACTATTTTAAGCAAAGTGGCAGGATGCAAAATTAACACACACACAAACACACACACTCAATAACTTTCTATAAGCCAGTAGCAGACACACTCAATTTCTTTCTTCAGTGTGTTAATGTTTTCATTGTAGAGCTGTTTCAGTAGTCAGTGAAATTTACCCCCTGGGGTTTCTTTTAGGCTACTGTCAATGGCAGTTGTTTGCTTAGTTGAAGATGACACTAAAAGAAGGGAAAATCTGCTATATTCATAGATCCAAAGAATTTCTATTACAAAAGTGGCCATTCTATCAAAAGCAGACCACAGATTCAATGTGATACCAATGAAAGCTCATACACCATTCTTCACAAAAATAGGAAAAAAATTTTCTCCAAAATTCATTTAGAAAAAAAAGACCCCAGATGACCAAATTCATCCTAAGCAAAAGGAATGAAGCTAGAAGTATCACCATAGCTGATTTCAAACCATATTGGAGAGCCATAATAATAACATTAGCATGATATCAGCATCAAGATAGACATGTGTGTCAGTGGGATAAAGTAGAGATCCCAGATATAATACAGACTGGACAAAAGGCTGAATCTTCAGCAAAAGATGCTAGGAAAACCTGGTATCTACACACAGAAGAATATAACTACACTTTATTTTTCACTCTGTACAAAAATCAACTCTTAGTAGAGCAAGTACCTAAATATTCAAAAACTCGACAGGGTACCAAGAATTGGGTTCTTTGCGGTGATTTGTTTACCATGGTTTGTAGGCCTTTGAAACTGGTTTGTGGGAATAATGTGGAAGAATTTGGAATTACAGGTGCAGCAAGTCCTTGCATGCTATACTCAGAAATTACTGGCCATCCCACTAGGCTTTTGAAATACCAGAATGGCAGTAGAAATGCAGACAGTAAAGACTTGTGAGGTCTCATGGGAAGAAGGATTCCTGAGGAATGGGGTGAGGTGACACTCAGGTTACAATCTAGAACAGAGTTAGTCTATAGTCTGCTTGTGTCATGAAAGTTTACATAGCTGAATTCAGAAGTAATGGGTTACTTTATTTGAGGAGTATAGCATACAGGCTGAGAAACATAAAGACTCTAATTTTGTTTTCAGAGATAAAACTAATTTTTAGTGCTTCTCCAAATGTGAAAGCCTTGTAACTGTGACGTACCCCTTGCTTTACTACATGGGTCTTTGTTCTTGGTTGCCCTCAAGAACTTGATAGTAAAATCCTATTGCTGAAGACACCAGATACTTGATTCATAGGACACAGAGAAATTGAGATAGTACTGATATTGAAGTTTCCTTTTCCCTTGCTAGCTTTCATAGTACCAGAAGGCTATCTGTATTTTATCATGTGAGTAAAGTTATCTTTAATCTTAACCAGCTAGGATCCTTCTGGGCTCAATAACAACCAGCCTGACAAGATACACCAATTGGTGAAAGAGTGAACATAGATGTTGTCAGAACTGCTGTCTGATTGTATTTAAGGCCTGTTACAGAAGAATTCTCATGTCTGGTACTGTTAACTGGACCAGGAACCTGTGGCTGGGTATGTCACAGGCTCTAGGGAGAACTAGCTATTGTTATTGCACTAACTGAACATGGTATTAAACTGTACTCCAAATAGTTATCTTTATGTCCATAGATTAGTGCAGTCTCACCTATGTTAGAAAACCTTCTTTTTGCTGCAGGTATTGGTTGATACAGAGAGTCACAACTGGTCAAACTACTAGGGAGTGCTCATCTGTAAATGGACTATCTGTATTACAGCCCTTGATCCCAAGACTCAGGGATCATCATGGAAGAGCCAGAAATAGTAATAGGACTTCTGTGAAACAGTTCCTTCCAGGCATGACAGGATGCTGCACACATGAGCTCATAGTGGCTATGACTGCAAACACAAGACCTGTATAAGATCAAGCCAGCTGAAATCCAGTAGGGATTGGGAATGGGCTCACAAGTTCTACCCCCACATCTGTTTACTCAGGATACTGTCCCTGATAGGTTGTCTGTGTTCTAGGAGATGGCCCCACACTAGTTCATATACTGGCAGAGTTAAGTGCACTTAGTGGGTTAAAAAAAAAAAGCACATGAACTTGGAAGGCAGAAGTAGTGGAGATGTGGTGGGAGGGGTGGGATTGGAGAGAGTAGGGAGATTTGGTCAAAATATGTGTATGAAACTCTCAAACAATATGAAAGAATGTTTCCTTTCATAGGCCTTGCATATATATACCTAGTATATAATGCATATACCTAGTATCTAGTTATTAGGATATTTGCCAAATAGAGAAACACTACAATTAAATCTAGGAGTTTGAAAGGTGAGCCAATGGTCACACTGAGGCATTTGGTAGTTTGAAGAAGAAAAATCCCTAACAAGAAGATAAGTGAGTTACTTTGATAATGAACTGAAGGTCACATTGCTAGTTTGTGAAAGGTAAGAAAAGCTATCAGTGTAGTTTCTTTTTCTTTATAAAAGTGTAAATTAAAAGTTGAATCCAGTGACAGACTTCCTCGAACACTGTCACACTTCATAGGCCTCCCGATCAATGACATCAACAGGGAACCAGACAGTTAAATATTGAGCCTATGGAAAGCATTCTCATTCAAACTACTACCGAGCCCAGCATGTCATTCTTGGGTCAATTCTTATGCATTCTGATGGCTAAGGTTTTTTTTGCCACGTTAACTTACTTCTGCAACAAATGTTTCTGAACTGCTGGGCACTGCTTGAAGTGCTGGAGATGTAGGGGATGAAACTGGGCTTCGTGGGGTGGAAGACAGACAGAAGCATTCTCTGAAGGAGGCACCATTAGGTACCAAAACGGAATTGCACTGCCTATCCATGCATGTACGTGTGGGCGGGTGTGTGTGAACTGAGAAGTGATTCTTTCTCCTTTGGTTTGACCCTTGGGTGGGTTGATTTTTGGCAGTACTTGGGGTCTCAGAAAAGCCACAGCCCTGCTGATGGAGCTTTGAGAGTAGCTATGTGTATACAGCGGCTTCACATTGTCAGAGCTGTGGCATGCTAGAAAACATGAAGAGTAGAAAAGATGGACTCCTTGAGCTACTGAGTACTTAACACCTCTACTGACTTTCAGATGATGTTGAACTGATGGTCACCACTGTGTATGTGACACACGCTACAACTCTCTGAAACAGGGGGTATCACGCCCAAGATGGGAAGAGATGAAGCAAGTGTGCTTCCTGCATGGGTGAGGGGGTAAATGTTACAGGAGAGATGAAAACACATGTGTGCTTATCCCATCGTTTAACTTTCAATTCTTTCCACAGAGATAAATCATGTTTAGTGTGACATCAGACTTTCTTTCTTGACCTCCTTGGATCATCTCCAGAATCCAGACAGAATGCTAATATTGAAAGCAGCAGCAAGGATTTAAAAATATCCCCACCATGCAATGCAGTGGGGAGGTTTGCCACGCTATTCCAGCTTCAGGAAATAATGCCTTGAACTAGTCCAATCACTACAGGCTGCCAGGCCACCAAGTAAGGGAGCCAATCCAAGATCTGTGCATACAGCATGTGTGTGCACTCCCAGCGGAGGCTTAGTTAAGGGCTTGCTCTCTATAGAACCAAGCAGAAGAGACACCCACTAATATCACTTATAAGTGTGATTAACAATGTCTCAAAGGGGTGATTCCTCTTGTAAACTCAATACGCTCTACTAAAAGACCTTTGCATGCTAGGATCCATGCTGCGTGTGGTCCCAGTTGCTAGAGAGACTGAGGCGGGAGACATGCGTGAGCATGAGAGTTCGGAGCCATCTGGGCATCACACTGAGAGGCTGCTTCTTGAGAAAGAAGCAAAAAATAAGAAAATATATAAGGAAACATTCACAATGTCTGCAGCATTCTGGTTATTGTTATTTATATCACATTCAATTTCTGCAAAGAAGTTGAGATTCAGACCAACCTGTGACATAAAGGCAAGGTATATATTGAAAAAGGAAGCGAGAACTCAGTCTGTGAGCAAGGAACACGAGAGCTGTTGTCAAGCGGGCAAAACCTGAGCTCCAGATTCCCAGCCGCGGACACATCAGAGAAGATTGGGGACAGCAGAAGAGTAGCGCTAGTTTGTTCCAGATGACTTATCTTTTGTTTTCTCTGGTGTCACTAGTAAATTATACCAAGAGGGCTTAACTGAAGGACAGTATCACTGATAGCAATATGACAGACGAAGGCCGGCTTTCTCACACAGGCTTTTCTTCACATGAACCTCAGTAAGCAGAGTATATCATGCACTCTGTGGTTTGTTCTTTCTGGGCAATACAAAGAAACAGATCACTCTTCGGTATTTAAAGTGTAGTTTAATGTGATAACTGGCTTTGTGACCTGTGGACTTACCACAGTTTTGTAAGTTATTAACTGAAAGTTGTTGAGCTCAGTCACCTCACACTAGAAAGGAACTTCAGGAACAGTAGATGAAGAAGGAGAGGAGGAGACACCATGTACACAGTGGACTTCTCGTCTCAGGCTAGACCAAGGTAGCTGCACAGGTGGCCTCAATTACAGCCTGACCCTCCTCAGCACTGTGATGTCTCTGACTGAGCAAGTACAGAAGAGCAGCCTTCCATGAGAAGACATATGTGGCTGATGCCACCTTCTCAGTGTTCTCTGCTTAAGAGGTGACATGTTCAAATCCCTTTGATTCTTAGAAGAAACATATTATGGCCTTGGAACAGAGATGCGTGGGACTATGACTTTCTAGTTAATTCTGATTGAGGGCTGTTACCTTCTTGTGGTCTTAATGGGACTTGCATTTATTCTGTTGAGCATACTGGTGTCTACACAAGTCTTAGTTTCTGGGACTGGAGAGATGACTCTGTGGTTAAGAGCACTGGCTGATCTTCCCCGAGTTTGGTTCCCAGCACCCACATGGTGATTACAACTACTCGTAACTCCAATTACAAGATACCCAATGCCCCTTTTACGGCCTCTGAAGGCACTGGGTGCCCATGCAGGCAAAACACTGAAACACATAAACTTTTTTCTTCTTCCTGAAAGTCCTAGTTGTTGCTATCAGCTTCCTGAGTCTATGGGTCTTTGTTTCCTTTCAATATCATTATTGATGGAATTTAGCCTAAAAAGAGAGGAAGTATAGGAAGAAATGCACAAACCTAAGATGTAGGGCAAGAAGTCTAGTTATTCCAGGTAAAGACAAAATTTGTTCTGCGCCCAAGCAGCCCTCTTCACGCTAATAGTTTTAGCTTTGAAAGCTTAAATTTTAATTTATTTATGATTTACCCACAAGCCCACTCGACCCAACATTTTGCCCACCCATCCATTCATCATCTCCACTCTTTCTCATATTGTGCCCATTTTTTTTGAATTGCCCTAACACATTTCCACTAAATCTCTTAACACGGAAAGTATGAGCCGTAACGGGTGCAATGGTCTTGGGTATTTAATCTCCTACCTAGAATAGGGACACAGGTGCAGGAAACCAAAAGAGAAGCCACGAGGGAAAGGTTGTTCGACAACAGAAGTTTTATACTGCAGCCAAATGAAGATGATAGCAGCCCAGGCTGTGCTGGTCATCCCTAGACATGTTTAAGCTACCGTTCTGTGCATTTTTAGAAGGATATAGGTTCATCCTCTTCAGACCTTCTCTTTGCAATAAGGGCAAGTCTGCTTCTTCCCGATGATATAGCAGCCTCAGATGCAGAATTCATGAAAGCTGAGGTAGCTTGTTAGGGGAGTTCAGTAAAGGGCAATGCCCCATGGTGGTGACCTGGAAAGGCTTGTTCTGTCTAGGAGCGGGAGGCCACCATGACTCACTCTGAGTGTGCATATCCCACTTCAGGGAGAGCCAGGGACAGGGCGGGTGGAAAGGGGGCTGCAGCAGCTTTATGTCCCTGTTGAATTTACTTAACATCTTGGCCTTGTTTGTTCTTGTTCTTGCCTTACTTGACTATAGTAAAATTCAGATGAAGAATGTAAGGATCCTTCTGTATAGTAGTTTCGTAGGCAAATGCATCTTTGCATTTCCCTACCGCCTGTATTTGTGCTTTTCCCACACACATGCTCTGCAATTCCCAATCTGTGCACTGCTGGTTATCTTATATGAGTCCAACTGGTAGGCACTGAGGTTATGTGTGTTCTTAAGCTTATAGCTGTTTTTACTCCTCCCCTCCCCCTGTTTCCCTCCTGATTGAACCAAGGGCCTCATGCATGCTAAACAGTACCACTAAATTACAAATATTTCTAATAACTTCTTTTTTTTTTTTTTGGTTTTTAAGACAGGGTTTCTCTGTGTAGCCCTGGCTGTCCTGGAACTCACTCTGTAGACCAGGGTGGCCTCGAACTCAGAAATCCGCCTGCCTCTGCCTCCCAAGCGCTGGGATTAAAGGCATGCGCCAACACTGCCCGGCTTCTAATAACTTCTTAAATGATTTTTTTCCTCAACTTTCAAAAATTACAGATAAAGGATCATTATTTTAATATAATATAAACACAGCAAATGTCTCATCCTCTAGCATGTTGATTCATTTACACCATCTGTAGAAAGTCTTCCCAGTGTCCTTCAGTAGGCATAGACCCTGTTTCCTGACAGGACGGGAGACAGATACTAATATACCATAACCTGCTGCGTGCACGTATGGTCTCTGGTAGGTTACAGATTGCCACATGACCATGGGCTATTCACCCCTTTCCCGTGATATCTTAAGTAGGAGTATAAGAAATGTTTACCAAATGAAGGTTTGAATGGACCTTTCAAAACTAACTATTTTTGGAAATTAAGATTTCCATGTTTTCCAGTATTGCAGATTTGGGGAAATGGTTAACTGTAGCTACTGATTGATTTACAGTTATTGGACTGCATGTGGGTTGGGGGCCAAGAGCACATGGTTTTTTGGCCAGCCTGCTACCCGTCTGTGTTGACAGCAATCATATAGAACATTCCTCCCTAAAACAAAACAAAACAAAACAAAACAAAAACAAAAACAAAACAAAACAAAAAACAAAACCAGAGAACTGTGGAGGTAGAACCCTGGCAAGGCCATTGATCTAATTCCTCCTGACTAGCTCTCTGTGCAACTAAGAGTTTCCACTATTTTGTGTTCTTGGAATTTTGGACAGTTTTGCAATGTCCTTGGATTAGCACAAAGTGGTATATTATGAGAAGGATTGTAAACTCACATACAGCCAGCCTTTATAAACACTGGCATAGAGCCACACCTTCCAGACTGGTACAGAGTTCTGAGGTCACGGAGTCAGCATCAAACATTGCCATGTTCTGAATTGTGTTCTTTCATCTTCGAAGTTTCTGTGCTGGAAGCTTGTACACTGGCAGAACTGCTGCAGAGTGAAACCCAGATAGTTTCTCCTGGCTAATGTGACTCACATTTGCTCACTCCTCACTAATATGACTCATGCTAAAATGGGCCATTAATAATACTCCCCGCAAAGCATATTTAAAGGTGACTACATTTTAGATTACATATGTACATATGTATAGCAATCCCTAAGGGCTTTTAAAGGTGGAGAGAGAAAATATTTCCATTTGAAATTGGCAGGAAAGGCTCTGTCCTCAACATTTGAAAAGTAAATCATACTTAAAACTAGGGCCAGACTTGGAAAACTTCTACTAAGAATGATAGTTTCTTGGTGTGTGTGTGTGTGTGTGTGTGTGTGTGTGTGTGTGTGTGACACAAAGGGAAAAACACTGGAATTCCATATGGGATATCTTTGTGTTTCTTCCCTTAAGTTTTTAAGGCTTTAATATTGTGGAAAGGTTCCTATTACATTTGAGGTGCATTTGGACCAGTTTCTGACTTTTAGCACTGAATCAGTGGAAAGCGTCCAGATTAAACAGGACCGCATCGTTGGCCATGCATATCGAAGGCATTAGGTTTGATTGACTGGATTAGGCAGGCTGCAGTGATGAAGGATAGCTGGTCCAAGCATCTCATCACACCAGGGCTTTGATCTGATCAGGCATATGGAGACAGTGATATACAATCAATGCTGTCATGTAAAGATGAGTGATGCTTTGCTGTATACTTAGGAGCAAATGAAACTATGGACTGCTGGCCAACCCAAAGACAATGTTAGTATCTACAAACACAGGCTGGAACAACATGAGGGTCCTAAGACAGCATTTTGTAGATAGGGCTATTCTCACAGAAACCTGGATACCAAGTCCAGACTCATCCATTGCAGTTCGGAAGTGGAATATCCTTTATGGGTTCGTGTGTTTGCCAGACTCATCCATTGCAGTTCGGAAGTGGAATATCCTTTATGGGTTCGTGTGTTTGCCAGACTCATCCATTGCAGTTCGGAAGTGGAATAGCCTTTATGGGTTCGTGTGTTTGGAAACTTGTTCCTGAGGAGGTGGCACCACACTGGAAGGCTGTAGAATCCTGAAAGGGTGAGAACTCATGGCAGAAGAATGGCACTAGAGGTGGATCATTGAACGTTACTGTCTGTCTTTGGTTCCAGCCTCGCCCTCTGCATTATGGTCAGCCATGATAAACAGCGCCTATCACATGCTGCTGCCACCATGCATGCCCTGTCACGATGAACCCCAACACCTCTGAAACTGTAAGCCAAAATAAGCATTTCTTCCCTCAAATTATTTCTGTGAAGCAGCTTGCTCACAGTCACAGGAAGGTAACCAATACAGATTCCTACCATTCCAGACCCTCCAGCCAACAGAGAGCTGTCTGAGCAGGAACCCACAGGTAGAAGGGCTGGGTGGTCCGAAAACAAGATGCCAAATGCCTGTCCTTCTTTTTGTGATCTGAAGTGTTGGACTGCCTTATGGTGCTATTGTTTATAAATGTCCCTGCCTAGAAACCTTACAAGAGGTTTGGTTTTCTTCTTCCCCTTTCTGTTGCTACAATTGGCCTCCTTATAGATGATTTCCAGTCAAAATGGACTTTGTATGTATTGTTCTACCAAGATTTAGACACTAGGCTCTATATGAACAGTCTTGCATTCAGTGTGTAGATCATCAGAAAGTCTCAAGAAAAGACAGGATCAGAGGACAAAGGTTTGAGGGTAGGAACTACGCAAGGCAGAAGAAACGGAGACAGGAGAGTCTGGGCAGCCAAAAGCTTCAGGAAATCAAGAAGGAATTTTGTGGCAAGGATGCATGTAGCTACATGACAATCTGTAGGTGCTTTCAATGAGCCCTTCTTCATCAAGTGCCGCGAGGATCTGCTGCCCGCAAATTGCACAGATGTCGCCTGACAGGCTCCTGGTGGCGATCCTTTTGACACTGTAAAATACCAGGAAAAAGAACAGCATTGGTGAGGAGAGCCCTGCCATCAAGTGCACACAGGGCAGCCAACGCGGATACTGCATATGGTTAGTGGGGTCTTCATTGCTTCTGAACTTAACTAGTATCTGAGATGCCTTTTCCTGTAGAGACAATGCTCAGAGGGGCTGAGCATCCCTGGTAGGGCCCGTTAGCACCAAAAAACCTGGAGTGCACTTAGCTATAGCCATCCATCAAACCTCTGCCCTTATTCTGCCTCTGAGTAGCAGTTATTGTCCACAGTAGCAAATCTGAACCACAGGGGGCAGCTGTTGAGCTTATCCTGTCCCTGGATCTTCCCTTCCGGTTTCCTCTTGGAGATCCCCATTCAGAGACCAAATCCAAGCATATATTTCCTTTTCAAGACTCCCACATTATTATCTGAGCACTCAGCCTGATCAGTCTCTGAAAACAACACATTTAGAATTTGAACTTGGGAACCCTTCATTTTTTCCAGAGCCTCAGATCAATAGCCTTTGATCGATAGTGGCAACACATCAGAATCCCCATAAAGTGAAAAACATTTTGTTTGAACATAGCATTTATCTCATAATAGTTTTAGATTAAAAGAAAAGATTCGGAGATGGTGCAAAGAGTGTCTGCCATACTTGGCTTTGACTATTGTTATTAAGGTCTAAGTCAAAATCTTGCAGGGCAGCGTGTCGAAGACTGGGGCAAGGGTCAATGCCCCTACCTGGAGGTAGGCTTCTTTTTCCTTCCCAGGATGCTCTGGGTTTTGATCTTCAGTCCTTTGCGCAGAGAAGGTTTACCTATACCCCACTAAGGAGACAATTTTCATTTAATCCCCTTAAAAGGTCTTCATGTCAGCCCACTTTCCCTCTTCTTCTTCCTGTCTATTCTAACCATTTCTCCCCTGGCACTTTGGGGTTCCTCACTCTTTCTCTCTCTCTCCTCACTCTTTCTCTAAAGCCTCTCCCTCTGCCATATTGCTGCCTGTCCATCATGAGGCTGAGGCTGCTCTTCATGCTAACTTACTCAATGTGGCATGGCTTCTTTTTTTGCCTTCTCTTTTCTCACCTTTCCCACTTTTCTCTGGGCAGCTGCTGAGATTTACAGCTTGCCTGCCTTGGGGGTTTTCTTTTAGGCTCTAATAAAATTGTCCTCAAACTCTTTTAAAAAGGACCTTTATAGGAGCTGGAGAGATGGCTCAGAGATTAAGAGCAGTGGCTACTCTTCCAGAGGTCCTGAGTTCAATTCCCAGCAGCCACATGGGTGGCTCATAACCATCCGTAATGAGACCTGGTGCCCTCTTCTGGCCTGCAGGCATACATGCAGGAAGAAGGCTGTATACATACATATATATATATATATATATATATATATATATATATATATATATATATCTTATATATCTTCATAGCTGCATCTAGATTAGTGTTTCAACAAACAAGTGGGCTGCACAGCTCACCCATCTCAATCTCCACGAGAGTGGTGGGTTTATATCACTGAGGAGATATTCTGCAAGCATCCTTCCACCCTCATGCACCTTTTCGTGTTTTTATATCAATCTGAACTCTGGGCTATTTGCTTTACGCTCCAGGCAATAACCTAGCACCGCAGCTGCCGGCTACCAGCTGTGAATGTTGGAGCAGAGGCCTTTTGCCCTTGACCTTGTCATGGTGAGTTGCTGTTTTCAGTTCGTTCTTACCTGAGAGTGCTATGATACGTTCCATGCTCAGATTGAATATTCCTTACCCAGATCTATAATTAGCTATTTCTCCAAGAAGCCCTGACTCCTTTTATTGTGGGGTGGTATGATAAACCAGGATCTGGGCATTGGGATGCCATTGCTTCCATGATCTCTTGGCTAAGAGAACGAAGAAATGCACCTGTACATACTGACTTGTGTCTATGCACATGCCTACAAGTATTTTTGTGTATATTTATGTGCACCTAGAGTAAACAACACAAATTCATACTGATAGCTCCAATTCTCACCCTGGGTTATATTCTAACCCTGTGGCAAATGTGGCTATTTTGGCCATTTCTCCGTGCTTACCTTCAATCTCTCATCATGACAAGGAGAAACTCAGATTCCAGCATCAGTTATCCTTTTATCGAATGGCTCCATTGCAGAATGCACCTATAGAACAGTCAGAATCATTAGTCCATAGCTCAGTTGATGATGATCACTGAGAGTGCAGTGCTATGTGCAACTCTCTCTGCTTTTAGACCTACAATGTCCACTCAGTTTAAAGTCAGCACAAGGTCCCCCTCCCCCAATAAAGTCAGATTACTTCCATCACACCATTTTTTATCTTGGGATTCTCTGAGCTCCTAAATAGCTTTTTAAAAGTTTGCATGCATGAAGCTATATCCCTTCTGCTATGTCATTCTGTGAATTTTTTGAAAATTCAATGTCATTTATTCATCAGTTTAGAATCCAACACTTCCACTACTACAAAAGTCTCCCGATGCTCTGTTGTGTCGACCCTCTCTGTCCCTAACCCCTGGCAAGTACCCGTCAGCTTAGCATCTCTAGGATTGCTTTTCCAAACTGTCATATGAATGGGATCAGATCATGTACAGCCTTTGGAATGGCTCCTCTCACTAAGAGCAGGCCTATCAGCTAGCCACTTTTTCTTTCTTTCTTTCTTTCTTTCTTTCTTTCTTTCTTCTTTCTTCCTTCCTTCCTTTCTTTTTAAAGATTAATTAATTAATTTTCATGTTTTTTATTTATTCACTTTACATCCTGCTCACTGCCTCAGTTCCCCCTCCTGCAGTCCTTCCTTCGCTCCCCACCTCCCCCAGGAATCCCCCCACCCTGGCACATCAAGTCTCTGCAGAGCTAGGTGCATCCTTTCCCACAGAGGCCAGACAAGGCAGCCCAGCTAGAAGATCATATCCCATGGACAGGCAACAACTTTAGGGATAGCTCCCTTTCCAGTTGTTCAGGACCCACATGAAGACCAAGCTGCGCATCTGCTACGTATGTGTGTGGAGGCCTAGGTCCAGCCCATGTATGCTGTTTGGTTGGTGGTTCAGTCCCTGAGAGCCCAAAGGTCCAAGTTAGTTGACTCTGCTGGTCTTCTTGGAGTTCTTATCCCCTTCAGGGCCTACAATCCTTCCCCCTACTCTTACATAAGAGTCCCCAAGATCCATCCACTGTGTGGCAGTGGGTCTCTGCATCTGTCTGAGTCAGTTGATGGGCGGAGCCTCAAGAGGACAGCCATGTTAGACTCCTGTCTATAAGCATAACAGGCTATCTTTAATAGTCTCCCATGGGATGGGTCTCAAGTTGGGCTGGTTGTAGAAAGCAGACTTCGAAATGTAAGACCTTGGTCTTTTACCTTTTCCATCAAGCTCTTATCTACATAGAATGGTTACAAAGGACAGCCAGTGAGGTGTCATCTCCAAGTGGGAACAACCACATTTTAGGGTTGTCTGATGATTCTGGTCCTGGATCCTGGCTTAGCAGTAAAGAACCCTCTACCTGCTCATTATATTTCCAGCAAGGTGAGACGATCTGGTAGACTATATCACATGTTTATTATCCCAAGCACAAAAAAAGAGCTTAGGGCAAGATGTCGGTGACTTTTTAGTAAGGGATTGGTTTTGGTGGTCTAAGGCTGATAACAAAACCACAGGTCAAGACTTCAAGGTGTGAGA
>JADRCH010000009.1:6839824-6861863 GCA_019843965.1 Rhynchomys soricoides
GTGAGGAGAATGCACATCTGCATGACTAGCCGAGGCAGCCTGAGCATCTGGATCACATCTTCTCTCCACCCACACATCATAGCAAGAGGAATTTCCTGACAAATCAGATGCTGCCCAAAGGTACCATGCTTCTTTTCTTGTCGTGCACATAAATGAACGCCAGAAGATCAACAGATAAAGTTAAACCAAAGGTGTATTTCATTTCATTTGGACATAGGATGAACGGACCGAGAGTATTAAAGGGAAGATGTGTGAAGCTCTCTTTGTCTGCACTGCGGATCCTCAGCTAGTTACAACCATTTGTATATGCGCATGCGTGGGGGGGGGAGGCCAATGTAAGGAGGGAACCATTATGGAAATACACGACTCCAGGAAACACTGGTGCTATCAGTACAAAGGCACTTACAGAAAGTATGGACATGAATCCGAACGAGAAGAATGCGTGGAATCTTGGCATAGGATGGGGTCTGAGAAAGTCGGTTACCCACACTTTTATCTCAATCAATCCAGATGGTTGATTTTGTCACTTAATTCTTAATGAAGATCCTGCAATGGTCCATACATAAGTGTGTCTGTGTAGGCCCGGTAATATTGCATACATAATTATGTCTATGTAGACCCTGTAACGTTACATACATAACGATGTCTATGTAGACCCTCCAGCATTATGTACATAATGATGTCAATGTAGATCCTCCAATGTCACGTATATAGCTATGTCTATGTACCTTCCTTCCTTTTCAAAAGACTTGAGCAGACACGTGCATTATTGGCACAATTAATAATTTCTAGTGTTTCATGACTCTTAATAGGCAGAGAGTTTGATTTAAGCAGAGCAATACTTTGATCTGTCATAAATTGTTTTTGTATTGAGGTAAGCTAACGGTGTATCTGAACTCTGAATTCTGTGTAGGCAGTTTAGTAATCTATGGGGTCACTGAAGGATTCTTTTTCAGGGGAGATATCTCTCCTTACTTCCTGAAAATATGAAAAATTTTAAAGGTTTTACGTTTTAATTAAGATCTGTCAAAAGCACTTGGAAATGATTTAACCTTAAAGTTCTGCCAATGTCTGTCTGCTCTATATCGAGATTATCATCTTGAGGAAAAAAATACTGGCTGAAAGAAAAATTCCAACTTTCAAATGGTTCGTCTATACCATGCTAAAAATGTGGGATAGAACCTTCTAAATATTTAATAGTATCCTCAGCAAAGTAGGGGATTCCCACCTCCACACCTCCACTGCTGGTATCACTTAGACCAGTAATTATATTTTTACATTCTATTTGACAATTAGATTGTTTTCTTTGCTTTTTCTTTGTTCTGGACTCTGCAGCTCCTGTAGACCACTGAGCATAATCTGGACAAATTAAATAATAAGTGTGTGTGTGTGTGTGTGTGTGTGTGTGTGTGTGTGTGTGTTGTGTAAGACAGCGTCTCATATAGCTCAGGGTAGCCTCAAACTTGCTATGTAGCAGACTCTGGTCTTAGATTTCTTATCCTTCTGCCTCAGTTCTGCAGTTCTGGACATGAGCACCACACCTGGATCAGAAAGTGTTCTGGCTTTGTGAATTCTCAGTCCACTTAAATACATTCCCTAGTTATGCTTGAAAAAACGTGCAAATAATGATACCATCAGAGTATAAACAACATATATGAATGATAGTGTCTTCTGTATATAAAGCTTGTGCTCAGACATTTCCTGTCTACTTCTTTCTCTTGCACAGAGTCTGTACACTCTTATCCAAGCATCAAGCAGCCCAGCTCTCTGTTTACCTAACTGCATACTTCTACAGATCTTGGTCAAATTCTTAATCACGACCCGTGTGGGAAGCTACCTTATCCACTAGTGTTCTGTGCTCATGCGCATCTCGATGCCTTCATCTTCAGAGCTCACTAATTGCCAACATGACTTGGAAGTACATTTTCCCACCAACCTCCTTCAGTGTTGTTTCCCACATCCATGACTTTCGCAGATGCTTTTGTTGTAGTCTACATTCTTCCTTGGATTCCCAATCTTCTATTTGAGCTTTAAACATTTCTTCTCTCTTAAGGTTCACTTTCTGCACCATACAGTTCTTTGGGGTTTGACAAATGAGTGTTTTGTATTCATGAATGCAGTATAATACCGATCAATTTTACTGCTCTTAAAACAACGCATTCCATCTGTTTATTTCTTCTCTTCCCTATGAAGCACTCAGGGTTTTACTGACTAGGCTCATGTTTCTGCATATTCCATATAATTAGAACCAAACAATATGCAGCCCCTTGTCAGGGTTCCTTCATGTCTTTCCATGGGTTGGAAGCTTCTATTTTTGTTGAATAGTATTTCATTGCTTGGCTATATCAGTCAGCTCATTTATTCAGAAGTTAAAGAGCATCTGGGTTATTTCCAGTTGAGACGATTATGAATTAAGATGATATCTATCTATCCACCCATCCATCTATCCCTCTATCTGTTACACACACACACACACACACACACACTCACACACTCACACTTGCACCAGATCTTTTAGTGAATGTAGGCTTTAAATTCAACTGAGTAAATACCTAGTGTTGATCATGTGGTAAAACCACCAACAGTCGTTGCGGGAGACTATCAAATAGCTCCAAAAATGTTGCCTTCTTGGCAAGGGGAGCGCCTCTCTTGCCTTCTTAGCAGCATTTAACACGTCCAGTTTCTTGTGAGCCAGCTTTGTAATAGCATACATTTGTTACTTTGTTATCATTCTGATTTTCACTCTCCCATGATACCGGATGATGTGAGTGGAGAGTTTCTTCCTGTTTGCTCTTCTGCTGTCTTCACACCTGTTCTCGTGAGGTTTCCTCCTGGATATCTTGTTAGTTTTTTAATTAGCTGTTGTAGGTGTGTGTGTGTGTGTGTGTGTGTGTGTGTGTGTGTGTGTGATGCATGCAGGAGCCCACAGAGGCCAGAAGAGCACATCAAATTCTATGGAACTGGAGTTACAGGCAGTTGTAAGTCACTTGATTTGGGTAGGAACCGAACTCAGGTCCTCTGTAGGAGCAGTAAAATGTTCTTAACTGCTGCACTTCCTCTTAAGCCCCAAATTAATTGCCTTTTTGAGAGTTAAAATTTAAGTGTGTTTTGGGTTCAAGTTCATTTCCAAGAATGTGCTACTGTAAATATTTTTTTCTCAGTCTGAGGCCTGTTTTTAATTTGGTTTTCAGTATCTTGACAGGTTGGTTATTTATTTATTTATTTATTTATTTATTTATTATGCATACAGAGTTCTGCCTGCATGTATGCTTATAGGCCAGAAGAGGGCACAAGGTCTCATTATTGATGGTCATAAGTCACTATGTGGATACTGGAAATTGAACTCAGGACCTCTGGAAGAACAGCCAGTGCTCTTAATCCCTGAGCTATCTCTCCAGCCCAACAGGGTAGCTTTTAAATTCCATAATATAAAATTTCATTTTCATTCATGGCTCAGACCTTTTGACATCAGGCCTAAGAATTCATCACCAAATCTAAGTGGACTGAAGTATTTTTCCTGTGTTATCTTATGAAAGTCTTGGATTTTATATTTAAGTCTAAAATATTTTGAAAGTTGTAGAAATTATAGATTTTGTATCCAGAGTAACTTTTTTTTTTGCATATGGAAAGTTGAGCTGATCCATCACCATTTATTGAAAAGTCTGGTCCTTTACCTTTAAATTGTCTTTGCCATTGATTTGGATCGCTTGACTGTATTCATGAGGTCCTGTTAGGGGACTGTCTATTCTGTCCAATAATTGTGTATTTATTCTTCTTGCCAATGACACACTGCTGATGACTGAAACTTTATAACAAGTATTGAAGTTGGATAGTGTCCATCTTTTGATTACATTCTCTTTATGTGTTGACTTCCTATTCTGGTTCCTTGGTCTTTTGATATAAACTGTGGAGTTGTTTAATTAAAATCCACAGAGGAGCTTCACACACACACACACACACACACACACACACACACAGACACACACACACACACACACACACACACACACACACACACACACACACCTTACCAATATGTAGTTTGAACATGATCTTTCCACTTATTTTAAGACTTTTGGTTGTCTGCATGTAGATCTTGCACATGTTTTGTTAGGTTGATGCCTAAGTTTTCTTCATGCTACTGTGAATGGTAGACCTGACCTGGATCCCCTCATTCACCTATCTCTGTGATTTTATGGTGGTGGGTCTCTGTGTCCTCAGTTCTCTGACAGGTTCAATAGTTTTTGATGCTCATTTGCTCAGGCTGGTTTAAGATGGGATTGATAACTTCTAAAGTTTTTATATATTGGAGCAGAAACTGACAGTTTTTCTTTACATTCTATTGTCTTAAATATCAGGAAAATGGTGGCCACTGTGATTAAAGGAGTGGCTAGAGACTTCCAACTCCTGAGCAAGCCTGTGGTCTTCCCTTGCATCGTCTTCTCCAGTTCCAATGAGTACATCTTTCAAAACTAGCTCAGGGAACTGTTCTCCAAACAAACAGGGCATAGTAGAGGGTGTGGCAAGGCAGGACGCAAGTGCATGGCTTTCAAAAAGAAATTCATCGAAATGCCCTAATGTAACATGTAGACCAAAGTGAGTCACTTTAGTTTACCAAAGCATCTAGAAAAGAATTCTCCCATTAGCAGACTGCTTCAGTGGTACTTATTTACATATGTGTGAATCTTATATACACGCCCTATTTGTTTTGCACATTCAGTCAACTAATGGTTTTGAACCATCCAGTACCCATGCTAGAAATCCCAATAGAAATGTTTTGAGCCACACCTCTGTGAGATACGTCCTTAGGTGTGTCTGCTGTATAGAGAAGAGAGTCATGGCTCTGCGATATTTAAGGAGCTTTCTCTTGGTGTGAGAGTAAATGGCTAGCGAGGCTGGATTCTAGTCTTTTATCTGCAACCAATTAATTATACAGCTTTGGGCATTGGGTTTAAACTCTATGAACTACATTGTACAAGGTGGACTCAAAATTAAATACCACTCCAGGTAATTAATGTTCAAAAGGCTCCTATCATGGCTTTAATAGTAATTTGGGAAGTTTGTATTGTTATTACAGTAATTATAAAAATGGTTACAAGGTGATTATTATAGCAACTATGGTTATACATGCTATCTAATGATATACTACTAATATATTGGTAGAAGTTACAGCAGCAAATGATGGAAATAAACTTTATTATGTGCCCCTTATTATATAATAGTTTAGATGATATGGTCTTGTATTGTAGATTACATGGCTTTTTGATATATTATTATTGTAGATGATATGGCCCTTTGTTATGTTATAGAAAAGAGCTATAAACTTCACAAATCTTTTAAATAAGTTCAAGGTTCTTGGTAGCCCTGGGAGATACTATGTGATCTCAGGTGTCCATAGAAAATATTCAGAAGTTAGATTCGCTCTGGATAGTTATTTAGGGTATCATACAATAGCCTCAGGATATTGATTCGAGTGATTCACTCAGCCCTGGTTTTCCCAATACAGTTCATTTAATGCATAATAAAAAAAGCAGAGTCTTAAGAAGCTATGGGTGCTTTGTATACCACTTCCAGTTCCAGTGGTGGCAGATGTCACCAGAGCTATGCTGTGCCCTGATGATATGTTCTGGAGATGAATTTTCAAGAAGAAATGCAAAGCACAGAGCAATCAGGGCTATGTATGGGAAAGTCAGGCCTTAGTACTGAATGCCCTCATGAGGGAAAGCACCAGTGGTGACATGCAAGGGAATGGCTACTTGAACTGCTCCTTTGGGACAATGCCATTAAGGGACTCATGGCCTACTTAAGTTTCTAAACTAACCCAAAGGAATAGGGTCACAAAGAGACCTGGATCTGCACTTGGTCATTGTCACAACCTCTTTATCAAGATTCCCAGCATTGTGAAGAGTAAGACAGGATAGCCTCAAGGAAGGCTACAATCTCAGCCACCTGGTCATCTCCAGGGTGACCGTTAGAACCACAAAGCCCCTTTGGGTTGCCATAAAATAGGAGAGCTGTGTGATGGGAATCAGAGAGTGAGTGTGGGGTGGTTGAGAGAGTCTGGGGTCACCCTAAAGCACAGGCATCTCAAGTGTACAAGTCAGTAAAGTGATCCAGAGAACAGCTTAGGGCTGCTGTCACCAGCAGATGTCAGGCTTGCAAAGCCTGCCTGGACCCAATGTGTCCTTAACTCCAATGGACACAGGTCCTCAGGGAGGCTGACTGCTGCTTGGGCTTACCTGTGTCCTGACACCAGCAAGAGCTCCACACTTACTGCTGCAGTGGTGTGCATTCTCAGAGCAGACAGAGGAGCAGCCTTTTAAAACACAAGGACGGAGTCCTTGGCATTCACCATCCCCAAACCCAACAAGTAAAGTTGCATAAGGAAGCAAGGTGACAGACAGTGGGCTCATGTGGCTTTGTTTCCTTTCAAGGGCAGGGAGTTAACTGCAAAATCCACACCCCATTACTACAGAAATAAGACTACTACATATTATCTAATTCAGAGATAATTGTCAGGTGTGGAGAAAAGGTGGAGAGATGGCTCAGTGTTTCAGAGCACTTATTGTTTTTGCAGAGGACCCAGGTTCAAGTTTCTAGCTTCCACATGGCAGCTCCCAAGCATTTATAACTCCAGTTCCAGGGGATAGGATGCCCTTTTCTGAGCTTCACAGGTACTGTACTCACGTGATGTGCATACATACATGCAAGGAAACACTTAGACAAGTAGATAAATAAGCCCTAAAACATAAACGAGGAAAGATGAAAGGAACACGGAGTGATTTCAATGTACGTAACATATCTGTCCTGATCTCCCTGCCTCTCTAGCCTTCTCAACCTACATGGTCTCTTAAGTGAGAAGACAAGACTGCCATCAAAGTCACACACAGCAAAGAACTGGAGGAATTGATTTTGCTGCTCTCTTTCCCAATCACAAGGGAAAGAAAGAAATCAGAAAGACTCTGTGATCAAAGCTTACCCACCAGCAGTTTAAAATCCTCATTTTTCTTTGAGCTGTAGTAGTGTTCATGTTTTGCCATATACGCAATGGCTGGGGCCATTTTCACACCCCTGTCTGTCTGTTGCAGCCTGAACCAGAAGATGCTCAAGATGCACCAGGGCCATGAGGCCATGCACATGGAGATGATCTTGATCTTCTTCTCTGCCCTGATCGCCATCCAGGTGGTGCTGGTTCAGTGAGTGGAGACAGAGGCACATGAGTCCTCTGGGCATCAGCTAGCCTCTATCCCTGGGTGCCACCTTCCTCTTTTGTGACCGCTATGGAGTAGTGCTGCTTTGGCTTAGGCCAGTGCTACCCAGCCAAGTGCACTTTTGCTCTGCGGCGATCCCTGGCTGTATCTGGGAAATATTCTGATTGTCTAGACTTGGCTTTGGGGGACAGTGTGAAGGGAGAGAGATTGCTCCTTGTGTCCAATGGGAAGAATCCAGGGATGGATTTGTTGGTGGAAGGTAAACTTCCACCACACCGCCCAGCTCCTGTAACAAGAATGACCTGGCCTAAATGTCACCAAGGCCAAGGTGAGAGGACTTGGCTAACTGTCATTTTCCCTTTGTGCATGGATAACCTCTGCCAAAAACCTAGAAAATGAAGTTTAGGATAGCAGAGATCAAAAGTTGAAGCTCTTTCATATTGCTTCATCAGAGGGAAACAATACTAATGGATATTGCTGGCTGTCATCTTGCCACGAAAGGTTTGTATTTCCATTGAAATGTGCAACCCAGATCAGGATATCCCTTCTGCAGACCAGTCTCATCAAAGCGTGTCCACTGAACCCTGCCATCCCTGTGGGCTGAGATCTCACCTTCACAGTCTTCAGTCACAATTCCCTGGATGGCTTTGGCCAATCAGATCCAAAGCTCCACTGACAGAATTTCTGATTCAGATGGAACCAAGTTCACAGGTGTTTCTGATGCAGATTTCCCTGAGACCACACTTGGAAAACCTCTGGTTTGCAGCAAACATGGCCTAAATGCAAAGGCAGTGCCAGGGGACCGGGTCCTCTGTGGGAATGAGCCTTGCACTGGTTATTATCAAAGACTTGTCTGTGAAAAATAAAGGATTGTCTTAGACCAGTATTTTATTTTAACTTTTCCATCATAAACATTATTTCCTATGTAGTCCAGGATTTAGAGGAAATTTCAATTCAGTATGCTACTTAAGATTAGGTGATTTTTAGTATTTTAGTGAGATAATCTTGTTTTATTTTTTAAACAGATTCATCAAAATTGTATGTCACCATTATCTTGTCAATAAATAAAATAAAATAAAAACCCCACCTCCTTGGCCCCTGGTAGGTTACCCACCAATGGCTTTACACCCTTGAACATATGAGTAGCACTACCTGGACTCAGTGGGGTTTGTTGTTCATAAAGAACACAAGGTGGGGAAAGGGGAGGAGACTCAGAGGAGCAGGGAGATCAGGACAGATATGTTATATACATTGAATATCTCTATGAACAGCTCAAGAATAAATAACAATATAATAACAAAAACTTTTTAAATGACAAAAACTACCTCTCATATTGCACTTGGATAGATTTTAGATAGATAAAACTTGAATCAAATATCACTAGTTATCCACTCTGCCTCACAGAAGAATTCTAAATCTCACAACAGCCCCCACCCTGTAAAAGGGAAAACCCAAGATGGAACTTGGGCAGAAAGGAGCCTGAAGTCCTAAGAAATCACTCCGTGTTCCTTAGTCAGAAGCCTGTGACCTTGTCAAGGTTCTTGTTGGATATGCTGGCTATTTAAGGTCTCTTTTTTCCCCCAGCGTTTCTACAGGGCCTGGAAGTATCCAGTGCTTTGGAAAAGAGCCTTATCCAAACCCCAGGGGTGCCCCCTGCTGGAGAAGGCAAAGAAATGAGCTTTCTGAGATAATCATGCCTGGTGGAGACCTGCTTGGAGGCGGACTTAGGGCGTCAGTACAGAAAGGGACATAGATGAATTAGAACCTTTCATTTATCAAACGAAGACGCTGGAGTCAACCCGGGGAATTCACATAAATACGGTTAGTGGATTTGTGGGAAGCTGGTCTCAGAAGACAAGAATTATTTTCAAAAGCCTATAAGAGATACACTCACTCACTCCCTGTAAGAAACGGGAGCAAAGAAGAAATGACAGAGTATAAAAACTTATGTCTTTGACATACATAAATCCAAAATGAGCATTAAATATTCAGGGAAATGAATGGACTTTCCACATAGTCCATGTGGGTGGACATGTGGATTCATCATCAATCAAAAATGGGATTTCAATAGATAGAAAATCACATCTGCCTCATGATAGTAATCATTGTGTGTGTGTGCGCACGCCCATATATATGTAATGAAAATCCATCTCAAGTGGCTTAACCTATATGGAAGGACTTTGAAGAGCATAGATTGGTATACACATGTAATAAGTGTCTCCTATTTTGAATAGGAGTACATTCACAATTGATTACTATAATGCAAGAGGGAGGGGCTTTCATTTTTATTTCTTTCATGTGGTGCTCGCAGTACCCAATGGCCCCACTGTGGGTCCCAAAACATGGAGAAAATAGCAGTTAACGAAAACCAGATGTCTCAAGTGCCTAAAATAAACGGGAACTTCATCGTGCCACATTTCTAAGAAGACACAAATCTAACTTGGTGGCGGTACTGCATGGATCACATTGCAGAAGGCACATAAAATCCACACTCTCTGGGTCTAAAGTATCAGCATTACATATGCACATGCAATCTTACCCTCTCTCTATCTTAGGGCATTTACAATACAAGGATGACTCCATTAAGTCTCTCAAACTGTTAAGAAGAGAATCTTGTTGTTAATAAAAACAGCCATAAAAAAAACTAATAACTCACCTCCACGCATTATCTGTAGAAAGCTTCAAGAGCTAGGGAACATAAAAGGACACATTAACATTGCTTTATTTTCTCAATGTGTATTTTAAAACATTACATGAGAAATACAAACTAGGAGAGAGAGAGAAAGAGAGAGAGAGAGAGAGAGAGAGAGAGAGGGAGAGAGAGAGAGAGAGAGAGAGAGAGAGACAGAGACATGATCTCCACCACTGGAAATCATTTAGGATGAAAGTAATTATAAAATAACTTGCTTAAAGAATAAAATCAAAACAAACAAACAGAAAGCACAGCAAAACACCAGCAATCAGGTCACTATTAATAAATATTGGATTCTTTTCCTAGGTCAGAAAACCAGATGTGTCTTCATTCCTGTACTTTTGTTTTGGCAAATCAGTCAAGACTGTAGAGTGGCCTCCCATGGGTAATGCCCCTTTAGCGTCAGGGATGTAGCTTGTAAATCCAGTATGCCTAAAAGCCATCTGCTGGATAGTGTCTGGGCTGATGCCAGTGAGCAAACACCAGCTCCAAGTTCAAGGCTTTAGAGTCAGAGCTGACTGGAAGTTGTATTTGTTTGGAGTACAGTTCTGGCTTCTAGGTAAGGAGGCACTACTGGGCAGAGTGCATATCCTTGCAGCTGAACTGCTGAGCACAGACATTCTCAGAACAGGTTCTCCCAATGACTGCCTTCAGTTAACTAAAGCCCTCTAACCAACTGATAGAAAGACACAGCCTTTCAACAGCTTATTTCCTAGGCTGAGCGGTGTTAAAAGATACTGTTCAAAAGCTAAACTCTCCAGTGAGAGCAAAGAGAAGGCAGACAGAACATTAGTCATACAGATCTAGTATCAGCCTGATGACACTTTCTTCAAAAGGTATAAGCAATTCTGACATGGTTCAGTGGAGGATTTCCAACTCAAACTCACTCTGTCTGAATGTGGGCTTCTGTGAGAGGCATGAGGAATCCTCTGAGAAGAGAAAGCAAGGCTCTGGGTGACTCTCTTAAATTTCTTGGATAGGCTTTTGCAATATTTTCCTGGATGATGCCAGGAAACAAGAAGTGGTTGGTGCAGCATTTGACACTGGCATCTATCCCATGGCTTCCACAGGTGGGACTTAGATGGAGGTCACAGGAGCTGGGCCCAGGTGCCAAATTCGAGCATCATAGAAACTCTCAGATAATAGCAGTACCTATGTGTGGTGGTTTGAATGAACATGAATGTTAGCATGTCTGGTGCCCAGTTGATGGACTATTTTATGAAGCATTAGGAGGTGTGACTTTGCTGGAGTTAAGTGTGGCCTTGTTTGGGGAGGTGTGTAACTGGGGATGGGCTTTGGCATTTCAAAAGCCTACGTCAGACCCAGTCTATCATTTCTCTGTCTGTAGCACGCAGATGGGAAGTGAGCTCTTAGCTGCTGCTCTAGGGCCTGCTTGCATGCCACCATGCTTCCAGCTATGATGGTCATGAACTCACCCTTTGAAACTGTAGACAAGCCCCAAGATTCTCCTCCTTTTGCTGTTAGAGATCTTTAGTTTAATGGTGCTTAACATTAAAGTTAGATTCAAATAGGGAACTGAGGGTTCAATAGGACAGACAATCTATTTACCTTTTTCTAGTAGAGTCCTGGGCATAACTGCCTTCCACAGCCCTATGGATTCTGTCACGTTTTAAATAGAGAGTGATAAATTATTTTTCTGAAGCCTAGAAAAGTTGAAGGTGTAGAATTGTACCTAAGACATTTTCTGTTAACTACCATTGGTGATTGCCTTAGGTAACATGATATTGAAACTATTCTTTCCTAACAAAAGGTGAGAGTGATATGACAATAGTAATCTTGTAACTACTTTATAATTTGGTAAAAAATATTTGGTAAACTTAGTCAAGGTTCTAAGAGTCTGGAAATGATATTGAGACTGAAATTTGTCTGGAAAGATGAGCATATGAAGAGAGTCAAGACTGAGGTGGACCACTGTAGAGGGAGGTCCTGATGTTAAAATCCCATTCCCCAATTGGCTCTTGATTTGTCAATAAAGAAGGCTGGAGGGTAATTGCTGGGCAGAAGGTAGAGGTGGGACTTCCAGGTCCCAGGAGGAAAAGGCAGACACAAGGAAGGAGAGGGGCTTTTCCACCATGCTTTGGAGAAAGAAGAGTGCAACAATTATGTTGGCCGGGGGGAGGAGGGAAGCTAGGGCCTGTGGCATCTGCTGCATTCGGGTGGCCAAGGATGCTTGGCAGGGGCTAGTGAGACTAGCCACTAAGTTTAGGGCATGCTTTTCCAGGCGGGAAATGACTGCGCCCAGCAATTATGCCTAGTTGACAAATTATAAAGTAACAAGCTGTGTGTGAGTGTCTTTTATCTGTGGATTCAAGGGTCTCAGGAGTAGGCTGGTGGAACAGAAACCTCCTGGAGCTAAAGGCAGGTAGAAAGGGAAGCCAGGAGGGGCTGGTAGCGCCTCCCAGGAAAAAGCGGCAGCAGATTTTAAAACTACACACAACAGACCACTGGGTTCTGAAACCCAAGATATGTCCTTAGAGACATCTGAAAACTGTACTGGTTTATGGATAGGAAGACAGGAGGGAACAGGGCAGTCTAGGAGTTGACCCAAGTGCGTATGATAAAGGAGACACTTAGAATCAGTTTGGAGAAAAAGGGGGGAATTGTTCAATAAATGGTGCTGGGGCAAGTGGCGAGGTCTTTGGAGAAAAGGAGGTTGGTTCCATCTGTAGTCATTCTGTGTTTCAAAATAAGCCCCATATGAATCAAATATTTAAACATCAGGATAAAACTCTTAAAGCCTTAGAAGAAAATGTGGATAAATATTTTTATACCTCTTGTGGTGGATGAGACATTTAGGATGACACAGAGCCCAAAATGATAAGAGCAAAGCAGTTGATGCGTTCTGAGCACGTAAGAAACAACCTATTACAGCTGCCTCCTCTGAAGGACAAACTGAGAAAAGACAACCAGTCTGACAGGCAGAAAGTCAATAACCTAGATGTGAAACGAGCTTTGTAGTGTGTATTTTAAAAGGGTACAAGATTCCAAAGGATGGGGTATGTGAACGAGAAATTCACAAAAGAAACACAAATGGCCAATATATTTGTGTAATGATGTTCAAACTCACCAATAATAACCATGTTTTTTAAAATAAGAGAATGAAGTAAAAACAAGATATTCCAGTGAAACACGGCAGTCCAATGTATGTCGATGACTCCTCTCCCTCACACAGAGCTGGGATGACATCAGAAGGACAGACTGGCATGGGCCTCCAAACAGAAGAATAGAAGGCAATCCGTGCAACAGTTACAGGATTGGAAGGCAAGTGGGAAAATATCAATATGGAGGCAGGACACTGAGGGAGGTCAGCACAGGAAGGCACAAAGCCAGCTGACCATGGCAGTACGGGAAGGGGAGGGAGAGGAATGATGAGGAGCCCCAGGACTTTTGGGGCAGCAGCACACCTGTGGTTGATAACAGCAGATTCAGCTGGGAGTCAGTTGAAGGCCCCTATGTTGGCACAAAAGGAAGAACAGAGCCCCTCCAGCTTCCAAGCCTAGCAGGCTGTGTAGATCTGGGGTGAATGGGCAGAGTATAGTAATTAGGGACTTGGCATGTGGGCTCCTGTTGTATTAGCTTTGGCTTGCTGGATACAGACCTGCCCACTTGACTCAGAATGTTGGTGACTAGACACACAGCATGCCTGGAAGACAAGAAGATTCCATTTTGTGGAAGCAATCTAACCTCAGAAAAAGGACCTATGGCTGTGGACAGTTCTCGTTCACCCTGAGAAAACGTCTTTCAAGTCAGCTTCCAGCACTGTCTGCCACCTGACTTCTCTGCTGCAAGAGAGCATCCAAAGTCTTGTAGTGTGTGTATAAGTGGACAGTTAAAGGTCATAGCTGTTTGAGACAGAAGGTTCTCCACCCATAATGACAAGAATGCAAAAAACAGGTAAACAAAGTAAGATAAAGTGACAGACATACAACTGAATGGAAGGAGTGGATATAAAATAAGAAACTCTCTGAAAGAATTTAAAAGCTCTTACATAGGACAAAAAATATAAGAATATTAGAGAATTTGCCCAGGAGGGCACACATCTAAATAACAGTTTCTAGTAGATGACAGAAAAACTTAAATTGCACAAGAAAGTTGCCAAAGCCTGAAAGCTACTCTTTTTGAAATACCAAGTAGATGGAAATATCCTTGTTTATCTTTCCTTTGAAAAGAAGTCTGAAGGATTCTTAAATGGATAACACAGACTGCTGCTCCACGACACAGTAAGAGGAAAGCATATGTCAAAAATAGCTGTTCCTAATACAATCCTGTTTATGTAGGATATGCATTCTTAAAAAATGACATCCAGATGACCAAGATACCCAGGATGCTTACAAAAGATCAAGAATTTCCCCCAGGTGGGAATGTATCTTGGGAAAGTTGCTCTTATTTTGTATGTGTCTTCACGAAACGTCTTCTACATGAATAATGCTACCCGAAGATTCTTTTTCCATCCCCATCTTTGTTCCTTCTGTCTGATCCATTGCCAGATCTCTTCTTTCTCTCTACCATTGTTTGAATCTACCTCTTACCTTTGTTGTAGCCTGCCAAATCTCACATTTGAGCTTTAGCTTATTCTCACTGCTTCATACAAACTTCTACTCACCTGTTACTCCTATTGTGAACCAACCTGACTCTGTGAGGACCTTACCTACTCCCCTCTCCCTTAGACACCTATTGCAGTGTCTCTAATTTTGCACCATAGGCCCACATCCCACCTATCTAACTTCTGAAAGCAGAAACCCAGAGCCCCATTCTAGATCCTACCCTCTTGCTGACCCTACTTCTAAGTATTACCTCATACACATGTCCACTCCTTTCCACCCCTTATGACTGTTGACTCCCTTCTCATGTGTTGATTCATCCAGTCAGCAACTAAGTCTTGGCTGTGCTAGGTACTAGGTTAAGAGATGGCATACACTGGTCAAAGAAGACAGACAAAGGTCCCGTGACACAGAGTAAATGAATGACTACAAAGAAGACATCAAAACAAGTGCCCAATCTATCAAGCACTATGACAAAAATAAACAGAACCTGCCATAGAGAATGAGCAACAGGGGGAAGGTGTTGTCACTCTTGAGCTGGGATGGCTATTAAAGTCCTGAGGACAAGATAGAGAGGGACAGTCCAAAGCCTGTCGCACTCCCTGGCATCTCTTCTGCCTCAAAATTTAAGTATGACCCCATTAGAAGCACATAGATGACGGCATAGAAAGGGTTCCATGGCACATTCAGAGAAAGTATGCTCCAAATAGTTGCATATAATATCTTTATACGGCACACTGCACACTCAATCAACACATTTGGAGAGATGCTACTTTTTTCAAAGAGCAACTTAAAGATGAAAGGGCTTTGTTAGCCACAGTTCAGGGTCCATCATGATGGGGAAGAGAAGGCATCAGGGGCTTGAAGCAGCTGGCCACATCACATCCATAAACAGACACCAGCAGAAGGTGTTGGTTTTTTCCACTTCATACAGTCCAGCGGCCCCTGCACAGGGACTGGTTCCTCTCATGATTCATGTGAGGCTTCCCATATCAATGGACATAATTGAGACAACCCCACAAAGGCCCATCTGCCAGGGAATTCTAGGTTCTGTCAAATTGCCAATTATCTCTAACATCTTTCCAAGTGGCAGAGCCAGAACAATGAACTCAGAAACTACTGAGGTCACCTGGCCACATCTGAGCACATGCTGAGTCCCTGTGAAGGAACTCATGCCATAGGGCATAAAAACTCAAAACCAAGCGGACAAAAGAAGATTGGGCTGTTCTAAAATGCCAGATAGAATGTGAGACAATGCATTAGTCATGCCTGCCTCCAAGTGTACTTTTGAGGCTATGCAAGCTGCCATATCCTGTAGCTACATGTGGGGAGCTACAGTTTTCACTAGAGTAGAACATTTCAATGCTGGAGAGATCTACCAGGGTCATCTTACCTTCAAACCTCCTCTTCCCAGAAACTTCTCTTTGTTCTCTTTGTCCCTTTCTTTTCTGATAACTGCTTTCTCATAAACATATATTGGAATCCAGGACCTCATACATGCCAGACAGGTGCTCTGCAACTGAGCTATATGATCAGTTCTTGCTCTTCAGAATATAGTCCCCTTCTTATAAAACAGCTTGTCTGTCTTATCTGCACCAGATGAAATTCTTGAAAGAAAAAAGTTATGACCTCTCTGCACGAGTGGCTCTTGCCTTTAAAAATTGTTTGAAATCACTTTTGAGGTTTGAGAAATCTCACATGTACGAAAGGTATTTAAACTGGCTCACTAGACTACAGGGCTTGTGGTTGGTGCTTGCCTGAGAAGGAGGGCTGGAAGTTGAGGTCTTAGACCATGCTGTTTGATACTATTGCTCATTTGGCCAGTGACTTATTCACCTAACAAGTGAGGTGAATACTGAGGACTTGTCATTTGCTAGTTTCTTAGTCGGGGTTTCTATTCCTGTACAAACATCATGACCAAGATGCAAGTCGGGGGAGGAAAGGTTTACTTTTTTTGATACTTTATTTACATTTCAAATGTTTCCCCCTTTCCAGATCTCCCCTTTGGAATCTCCCTATTTCCTCCCCCTCCCCCTGCCTCTATGGGGGTATTCCCCCACCCACCCATTCTCATCTTCCCTCCTTGACATTCTCCTATATTAGGGCATCTAACACCCCCAGGCCCAAGGGCGTCTCCTCCCCCTGATGGCTAACAAGACCCTCCTCTGCCACATATGTGGCCAGCACCATGGGTTCCTCCATCTGTGTTCTTTGGTTGGTGATCCTGTCTCCAGGAGCATGGAGGGGTCAGGCCAGTGGACACTGTTGCTCCCTCCATGGGACTGCCAACTCCCTCAGCTCCTTCAGTCCCTTCTCCAACTCCTCCATCTGGGACATCATGCTCACCCCAATGGTTGCTGTGAAGTGACTCTCGGGTATTCCGAACTTTTGGACTAATAACCACTTATCAGTGAGTACATACGGGGTTCATTCTTTTGTGACTTCGTTACCTTGCTCAGGATGATATTTTCAAGTTCCATCCATTTGCCTAAGAATTTCATGAAGTCATTGTTTTTAATAGCTGAGTAGTATTCCATTGTGTAAATGAACCACATCTTCTGTATCCATGAGCAAAGAGTTTATTCAGCTTACACTTCCATGCTGTTGTTCATCACCAAAGGAAGTCAGGACTGGAACTCAAGCAGGTCAGGAAGCAGGAGCTGATGCAGAGGCCATGGAGGGATGTAACTTACTGGCTTGCTTCTCCTGGCTTGCTCAGCCTGCTTTCTTATAGAGCCCAAGACTACCAGCCCACAGATGGTACCACCCACAAGGAGCCCTTCCCCTTTGATCACTAATTGAGAAAATGCCTTACACCTGGATCTCAGAGAGGCATTTTCTCAACTGAAGCTCCTTTCTCTGTGATAACTCTAGCTTGTGTCAAGCTGACACACAAAACTATCCAGTACAGCTAGACTCAGGTCTGGATACTAGGAAGCCAGCCGCTAGCAAATATGACCAGGAGCCAGCAGCTCTCTTGAACCTTTGATGCTGCTGGAGGTTCTCAGACAAGGCACAAGCAGACATGTTAAAGGTGATGTGGGGAAAGAAAATGGGGTGGGGTTTCGGGCGGTGGGGTGTTATCATGATTAGCCTTGTCAGTAGCTGCTCCAGTCTTTCTTTAGGTCCCCAGCTCTGTGAAGTCTAATTGAAAGCAGCACAAAGGAACATCCTCCTGCCACGCCCCCAGCCCCTCCTGCTCTCTTCTCTACATCTGGGGCAGTCCTTTGAGGCTAGTCTTCCACTCTCAATAGGATACTTTTGTCCTTATTTTAAGGATTCAGGCTCCAGGGGAAAAAAACAAACCCGCCCCTGATGGTATCAGTATCTAGCTTGTACACATAGTTCCAGTGCGGGCCAGAGCAGAGGAACTAAGGAAACAGGAAAGTTAGACTGAATTTTCAATTCCCACCAATAGGAGGCAAGAACTAGCCCGGGGATACTTCAAGCATTAGCATCATCAACTCCCTGGAGGTAGACAAGCTAACTCATAATCAGGCCCCACCACATAGGTTTGATTAGAACCTGGGGGCAGAGCCCAGCAAGGTACCCTTTAAGGAGACATCTAGTAATTCAGAAGCACTCTTAGATTGATTCCCTTAAGGCCCCTGAAGGAGAAGGTAGAAGTATCATGCCTTTCCTCTCTTTCAGTATCAGGGCCTTTACCCTGAGCCAGTGGGAGCTGGTGGGAATGGACCGAGAACAGCCTGGGAGAGAGGATGGAGAGAAGGAAGAAAGCCCAGAGAAAAGGAGGATAGAGAAAGGGAGCATTTTCCAGAAGATACCGAGACCCTGCATCCATTCTGGGCCGGTTTACACCCCTGTGGGCGGAGTCTTGGAGATCAGACCGCCTCTCGCGCTTGCGGGGGCCACATCCTCTGGACCCTAGCGGGGTCCCTGGCCCGCGCCCCGCCGGTACCTGCTCGAGCTGCAGGGGTGCCTCCAGCACGGCCGCCGTCCTGAGAGCTGCCATGATCGTCGCCACGTCGGATCATCGTCGGGATAGTGTGTCAGAGGCCGCGTGGGAGCCGAGCTGGCGGTGGCGGGACGGGCAGCCTGGCTGTGGCTGCGCAATGTGGTGCCTCCTCCAGAGCCCAGGTTACCATGCACCGCGCAACTCCCCAGCGCAGTGCACGACCCCTCAGCCTAAGGAGGCGCGGCAGGAGCTTGTTCTGCGGGTCCTCCTAGATGATGGAGCGTTCTGCGCCCCGCCCCGCTCCGTACTCTGCTGGAACCTGAGGTGACTGGGCTGGAGGAGGTTCCTGAACAGGTAGGAAGGAAGAGGTGTGGGGAGTTCAAAACCAATGGATCAGAGCGATCAAGGAGTAGGGATGGGGAAGAGTAAAGGGAGAGGGAGAGTGATGTGGAGCGGAGAAGGAAAGGGAGGAGGGCAACCAGAGGGCATGAGAAAGGAAGAAAGGCGGAGGAGGGGAAAGAGGAAGAGGAGGACAAGGACAGGAAGGTAGAAGAGTAGGAAAGGAGGAGGGAAGAAAGGAAGAAAGAGAGGGGGAAAGATGAAAGCAGAAAGTGGAAGTACAGGAGGAGGAGGAGGGGCCAGAAGAAAGAAAGAGAAGAGGAGGAAGAGGAGAAGAGAAGAAGACTGGAAGAAGCTGAGAGATGGGGCTGAGAGACAGAAGGAAGGAGGGGAAGGCAGAAAGAGGTTTCCTTTTCAGCTCTCTGGCATAGGGGTCCATTAGAAGAACAGAGATTGGTTGGCAGCCCACATGATGAGCTTGGACCCTTCTTGGACCTCAGATCTTGTTTCCTGGGCCCGCTCTTCCTCCACCTTCAGTACTTCCAAAGATAACAAGGCTGAGAAATTCCACAATGAAGAGTATGCAGAACCTTGTGGTCCTCAGGATGTTGCTCCAGGACCTGTAGAGTCTCCTGGGAGATTACTCACAACTTACCTTTGCCCTCTACCTTCAGAGGGCTCCTCTCCCCTAACATCAGGTAGAAATTTACTCAAGCATACAGTTAAATCATCCAGTCCACAGAATGTGGCTTTACTCACTTCAATCACCCACAAGATGTTATTACTGTAGATTAAATGGTCTAGATGGCCACATCTCTGCAGTCAGGGAACTTACTGCCTAGCAGGGATAGGGACAGACAAACATCCAAGGACAACTTGTGAGGGTCACCGTGTATGCTTGGAGCTTGGCTCTATCAGAAAGGCTACAACAGCTCCCCATTTCTGGACCCTCCCTGAGGTGTTCTGGTATAGGGAAGTGTTGGCTAGGGCATGAGGATTTCTCTTTTTATCAGGGCTCCTGACGATGCTGCTGCTGTTGATTATCTCCAGAGATTTCCCTGGCATGACCAGGGACAGTATTCCAGCTGGAGGGAACAGAGATGTGAAGGCCTGGAAACTGGAAAAGTGCAGTGAACTGAAGGAACCAAAACAAAAACCTTAGCTGACACAGAATACTTGCAGTGTGCCAGGTGCTACAGCGGGTTATTTATATGCTTTGACTTGTTCAACTCCCCACCCACACAGGCATATTCTTGCCATCTCCATGTAACTAAAGAATGATGGTTCAGAAGCTTGGTAACATGGCTTCAGGTATCCATCAGTGGCACAGCACTTGCCTAGCATGCAAAGCCCTTGGATTCCATTCCCAAAGGTTTCTTGACACTTTAAAGCTAGTAGGTTGCACAGTAGGAATTCAAAGTCCCAGAAGCCTGAATCTGTTGCCTGGGCTCTTAACCACTCAAGACAGTGGTTGTGAAAGTTCATGTAAGTCGTATTAGGCAGTGTGGATCGTGGCCTCAGGAAAATGGAAAGCAATATGCAGTGTGAAGTGAGGGCATTACTATACTTGTCTCCTGGCTCCAAGGAGCCTTCAGGGTGTCTGTCAGTGTTAGAGAGGGAGGGTGGGAAGAGTCAGGCAAACCCTGGAAGTTTAGGTGATGAGATTTACAAGGCTTGACTACTCTTCCGTGATGAGCCCTGGCCTGAGTCTGGAGCAGTTAGCATTTATTAGGTGTTGCTGTTACTGAGAATGAGTAAGGCACATTTGGAGGAATTGAGATCCATTTGAGCAGGTTGCATCCTTGCTTTAGCTTCTGGCGTGCCTTCCAGGGGGCAAAAGTCAGTATTTTTATCCAGTGCAGAATGTCCCCACATTTATCTGGATTTTTTTCAAGTCAGTCAGATAAATAAGACAATAAGGCATTTCTAGATGAAAACAGCAATTTTTTTTCCTATAAAGTTCTGGCCAATTATTATTATTGGGTTCTGGCTTTCTAATGGGAGACTCTCTTCCCTGGTTGATGTCATAAAGGTCCAAATACTGCACTGAAGACATGGGGAGCCATAAGTTGGCATCTTCTTACTGGTTTCACTTCAACAGTTATAGCAGAATAAAACCGCAAAACACAACTCCTATGCTACTTCTCTGAACCCCAGTGCTATGGTTTGCAAAATCCTCAGTCTTCTTCAATAACACAAAGGTAGGTATGACATGATGGGGATTCACTAGAGTATTGGGGTGAGTCTCTCAGAAGGGGTTAATATACTCCTTCCAGAACAGAGGTTAATTTCCATAAGAGCAGGTATGGTGGTTTGAATGAGAATGGCCCTCATTTATTTGACTGTGTAGTCACCAGGGAGTGGCACTGTTTGAAAGGATTAGAAGGATTAGGAGGTATGCTCTTATTGGAGTAGGTGTGGCCTTGTTGGAGGAAGTGTGTCATTGGGGGGGTGAGCTTTGAGGTTTCAAAAGCCTGAGCCAGGACCAATCTCTCTCTCTCTCCCCTCTGCCTGTGGGTCAGGATATAGCTCTCAATCACTTCTCCAGAACCATGCCTGCCATGCCTGCTGCCATGCTTCCCACCATGATGATAATGGACTAACCCTATGAAACTGTAAGAAAACCTCCAATCAAATGCTTTCATTTTTAATAAGAGTTGCCATGGTCACGATGTCTCTTCACAGCAATAGAACAGTGACTAAGACAACAGATCATTATAACAAGTGGACGTGAGTCCTGACTCTCTCTGGCTTCCTGTCTCACCATTGTGATGTTATCCATGATGAAGGTCCTCATCAAAGCCTGAACAAAGATGACTGCCCGAGCTTGGACTTTCAGCCTTCAAAGCTTTGTTATAGATAGCTCCTTTTCTTTCAATGCACTCAGCCTCAGGTTCTTTGCTATAACAACAGAAAAGAGTGACATATAAGACTAATTTGCAATGTTGTTTCCAAATCAAATAGCTTGTAGTAGACAGCATATTAAATTCTGGGCTAAATTAACCTTCTTTCTGTTGCTTGGCGCTAATATATTTAAAAGATTGGTTGTTTATGCAACTTCCTGTCATCTAGAGTGTGATCGTAATGATGTAATGGATGACATGGGTGACTGTAGTAGAGGTGTTAGAAACAGAGTGTGGGTTAAGAATAGGTGCGGGATTAGACAGGTGGACCCGTAGACGAGAGTGGAAACACCCTAGATAGGCACATGCATTTCTGGAGAACTAGTTTCACGAGCAGGGAAAGTATTGACTAGTACCTGACCTATCCACATGAGCAGTTATATCACAGCAAGACTAGCAGATGACCTATCCATATG